>JAODUE010048872.1:0-18270 GCA_027564755.1 Amblyopsis hoosieri | reverse complement strand
ATATACATATATATATATATACATATATATACATGCATACACCCATAAAACTATGTTCAAACCGCGTTTGAACGTTTGAGTACTAGCAGTCAGCAGTAAAGGGGTGGGCAGTGGCTTGTTAAATTTAAAGCAACAGTCACTGAAAACAGACCATTATCTGGGGGTCGTGGTATGATGGTGCTATTCCACATAATCTATGTGGTATTTTTACCTAAGCTTGTCTACTACATTGCATTGAGAAGTCAAGGAACCGTGTCAAGTAGAAAGGAGCATGAAATGACTCCTTTTAAAAAAACACCATCGGTCGACCTCTACATTGAGCTATTAACAAATGTGAAACATAAGATTGTTTCAATCATTACAAAAATAATAACACGTGGAGAACAAAACATTCTCTGCGTCTAGTTTTTTGCTTGTGAAGGCAATGCACTGGTGTGCGTGAGGCCCCCTCTTGAACAGTGATCCCATGATCCAGTTGTCTTTTGCCATGTCAGAAATCAGACGACGACTATGCGTACAAGAAAGTGGATCCTCCCCGGACGGATGCTGCAGAGGAGGAAGAAGAGGAGGAGGAGGAGGAGGAGGAGGAGGAGGTCGGGGGAGCAGCAATCGATAAAGAGGAGAAGACCTTGCCTACTGTGCATATACTGGCTGCAGGTGAGTGGCCATCGTGACATGGCGTCCAAGCCAAGGGCACTCGTCAGTCATAATGTGCATGCTCTTAGGCCTGTCACGATAATTACTATATGGACATATTGTATAATATATGGACGTGACGTCAATTCTTCAGACGTCAATAAAACTACCTGTTGTATTTACCTGAGTGTTGCTGACATAAGAACCTTAGCCATCTTTTGCTGCTTCTGTGCTCTCGTCTGCTTCATCGCAGGCCACACACAGAGCAGACAGCGGCAGGTGAAAGTGTTTCTCGAGGTTTTAATAGGTGTTTTTCCAGACTGCATAATTCCAGATAATTATGTAAATGCAAAAATCTACAAAAAAGTTTTTTTTGTAGTTTTTTTTTTTTTTTGCTTCATGGTTTATTTTAAATACCCAGCCAAGCCATGAAATTGGTTTAACCAATCGTAACAAACAATTGATGTCACATGACAACAGCGGAACAACATTGTTTACATGATTCTTATGTGTGCCTCTAGATGACAAATATGCCATTTCAGAGTTCTCTCACAGAGCTCCATCCAGAAAGATTGGCATGTCTCCCCTCCTATATAGTGTCTCTGGTTGAATGACAGCAGTATATAAAAGGCAGGGTATGATCCCAGCATTGTGCTATCGTGCTATTGTGCTTCACGTGCTATAGGATATATCGTATTTATGACATCAGAGCACATGAGCGGTCAAACGAAGTCGTAATTACCACTGATTTGTCTATGATACCCGAGTAGCCGAGTTATGTGGGATGGAACTACAAACATGGAGGAATACAAGGCATGTGTGGGTGTTAGCATGTTGTAGTCCTACAGTTATGTGGGATGGAACTACGGACATGGAGGAATACAAGGCATGTGTGGATGCTAGTGTGTTGTAATTCTACATTAATACGTGTATGACAATGCTTCAACAAGATATTTAGTTTAATAAAAAAAGGTAGATTTAAGTGAACTTGGTATAAATAGTCCCCTAACTGTGTTTCTCTTCTCAGATAACATCAGCAATAACAATGTTTCTGATTGATGGTCAATTTATTTTAAATATGCTTCCTAATTGGCGTGAAGGCAGCATTAATGCCAACACATCTTAATGCGCTCCTTTAGACATAATGGCCAAAACTGAAGAGGAGGAGGAGGATGAGGAGGAGGATGGTGATGATGGTGCGGCTGGGGACAGCCATGCGCCAGATGATGACGAGGATTATGAGGATGATGAAGAAGAGGGCGATGTTGATGAGAGGACATTGGACAATGAGGTTTGTTTTGCTCACGGCTGCACCGATTTGTCTAGAGTATTGGAACAACTGACTTGATTAATACTGGGAGGGGGTGATCCCACATAATAGAATACTGTGGTATGTCACAATATGTCTCTGCATAAATACTTATATTCATGAATATTTTGTTATAAAGAAAGTGGCTTTACTTGAGACGAGAACTTCGCGTGAAAACGTTCCTATTTTCACTGCATACAGGGTTACGTTGGTGGAGTCAGCGATTGTAAACTAATTAACTTTTTGTCTAATTCAGCGAATGTCTCCTTGCAGTCCACTAGTTGTCTGTTTTATGTTTTCTGAAAAATATTCTGGTGTTGCTACTAGGGCTGGATGATTTGACCTAAAATCGAAATCACCATTTATTGAACATTGTACCTCGATTACGATTAATGAACGATTTTTTTTTTCTGCTCCATGCTTCCATTCAGCCGACTACGGGGCAGAGTTACGTGAATACACAACAGTATTAACATCAGCTTTTGTAAACACAGAATATTTGTAAAAGCATGATACTTTAGAGTTGGGCTAAAACATTAAATAATTAAAGCTACATGGATGGAGTTATAATTATTAGCGTAATGTAAAATATATTGGCAGTTTACTTACCATGCTGTGTCCTGTAGGCAGCCTATGTTTATCATTCACAGAGTGAACAGTGAGCGTTTACCGTGCTCTACTCCACCTACCAATTGTAGACATTGTTGTCTGCTGTAATATTTTAGAACCATTATTCCAAAAATGTTATTTCCTTAGAAATGTCTCTTTGAAAGAGTTGACTTGAAATCGCTATAGCCTAGATGTTACCACGAAGGGAGGCGGCGCCGGTAAAACTATGTATTTGCTTCGAACTTGGAAGAAAGAAAGAGCTATCTAGAAAGCTGTAAGATTTCTACAGTACGAGGACCAGATATATTAAGAGTAGGTGTTAGAAAGCCGACCTTGCTATATATTAAGTTGTCTGTCACTCATGAGTCTGTTCTGATAAATGTTTATGTGAGACCACCTGAGCTGCCGTGTTGCGAGCCATTGACGAAGTGTAGTTTCGATAAACGTCTGTCGCGGTTGATACTAATGGTGACAATAACAGCAGCGTTGCTCAGTAGATGCTGCTCGTTTATTGCTGTGGCTGGGATTGTCACGATTTCAAGATGGTGTCCAGGTGCTGACAAATAGGCTTATCTGTAAAACACGCGTCCTCCTATTTACTTTTGATTGAACAGGACATTGGAAAATTACGTCAGTTAGATGTTCAGAATTTTGGTTTTGGTTACTTCTCGGTTAATCGTACAGCCCTAGTTGCTACACAGCCCTGGCTCTGTACATGAGAACAATATCCCAGCCTCCCAGGCAATGTGTGTCCAATTTGGGAGGCGGAGCTTCTGAGACAGCACCCCATTGCGTTGAAGAGGGAGATGCGTTTTTCACTTAAAGTTCAAATATGAAATATCTTTCTCTAGCATCGCATTTTTAATGTAGTCAGTGTCTTCATAAATCTCTCTCTCCCTCTCCTCCCCCCCCCCCCCCGGACTCCTCGCAGCCAAACGAGGGTGGAGATGTGGAGGGAGAGAGTCAGAAACAAGCTGTGAGAAAGAGGAGGGTACGGAAAGACTGAAGATGTGAGCCCCCCCCCCAACTTCACCAACACGGCCCACCCTCCTCCCAACATGTTCGGATGGGGAGGCGGTGGAAGGTCTCTCTCGTCTCCTTCCACTGGCCTCTGCGTACTGCAACAGCGCGCACGTTCCTCTAGCCAAGTGGCACTCCGGCAACCACCTCCTTTCAGCAGCTTCATCCCTCAGACACACCGTGGCCACTTTTCTCACCAAGATGCTGTCTTTTCTCACCTTCATCTGTCACATGATTCCCCAGTAGCTTGTGCTTTTCAGCTACTGTTAACGTTTTGCATTCCTCCGCTCCCATGCTGCCCATTCTGCCTACTGTCTCCAGCCCGCGTCGGCCAACACGCCTTTACGGTCTACAGCATGTCCACCTCCCTTCCTTTGCACACCTTTCATCTTTGCTTTCAGTCTTCCTATCTGAAAATGGTACATCGGAGCTCTTTGGGGTTACACTGCAAAATACCACCAGTCTGGCTCTGCTTGGAGAGCAAGATGGCAGAGCCGTTGTGTAACTCCTCTAGTTCTGCACACCACAGAGCAGAGAAAACATCTGGTGCGGTAGATTTAGGTTTTTCTAGCATCTCATCTCCTCCAGTCAGATGTGTTTGAAGTCAACTCTTTAAGGTTTTTGAATGTGCAGATTTTGAGAATTGTCGGGTTCTTGGGGAAGAGAAGGCAATATTATTAAAAAGTATTTTGAGATGTTACGAATGTGGCAGAACACTAGAGGATCGGCATAGGTTTAAGATATTGTTGAAGTAATTAAGAAAACAGATGTTCTGTTAGACGTTAAGGTAATTTATTACAGGAAGTCGAGTTCTTTTAAGCGTTTTGTTTGTATTAGCAAGTTATTGTTAGTTTATATTGTTTGCAAGCTGAGGATCAAAAAGATCGGCACTGATCACCTATTTATTTTTTAGTTTGTATGTCAGTATAAACCAATGCAATTTTGTGTAACTTGTGTGTATTCATACTATTCTTATTCTTCTGTTTGGCACAGATTTGCTTACTTTGAGCCTAGGCCTCATTTGACTTGCTGTACTGTTAACTCATTTATCTAAAAGAGGAAAGGCTGGACCTGAGGGCAGCTTTCAGATTCCAGCAAATTTGAACCATTTGCATAGTTTGACATTGAAGTAATCCATTTTAGAGTGGATAGAAGCAAGTTTCCTCATCAAAACAAATTGCCAGAATTCGTTTTCTAGACTGTTTATCTTGGAATTACTTTTTTTCTTTATTGTCAAGCTTTTTTTTTTTTTCCCCATGTTTGCTCAACAATGGCAGGTTTGCAATTGTATGTTGCTCTTGGAATTAATAAAATATATTTAATACAAGTGACAACTTTGTTTGCAATGGGGTGCTTATCAATTTGCATGCCTTTGCACTTGACATAGCAGTTGGTTAATGAACACACTCAGTTGAAATAAGCACTTACATTTTTATTTAAACAAAAAGTAATGTTAATAGGCAAATAAGTATAAATGTACATAATCTACACAAAAGGTAGTTTCTGCGGATGAATACCTAATTAACATGACCATGGGGAAATGGGAAATTTAAGCATTATATACTGTACAACAAATTGACATCAAAATAAAACTTTCATAGATTACTGGATCTACAGAGGGGTGCTGTGCAGCCTTTCTAAACAATACATATGTTTAAATTGTACAGTAGCACCAGGAATGAGTGACACTACTACAGGTCAGGTACTGACCATCCTCGATCGACTACTAATGGACCTGTAAATTCCTTGCGTCAAAATCTGTCTGATAATCTAGTATTCTATTGTTCCTTATCATTGTTAAAGAAAAACAAGCAAAGTAGCTCAGACTCAATGTTGAGATCGGCCCATTTTCTGGATTTAACACAGAAGCTTCACCAGTGCATTTCTCTTCCCTATGAGTGGATCAATAGTACTTAAGACCGCTTTATTTTCCTTTTACAGAGAGCATGTTCTCTCTCCCTTACCCCATCTGGTGTATTCTGATATGCTTTCCCAACCTCTGCACATAGTTTAAAGGAGCAATACACAATGTTTTCACTCATTAAATTCAACCATGCCAGATCATTTACATGTATCTCTATGCTTTAAAGGGGTTTCACCCTTAATGCTTCATTTATTGAAAACTGAATGAAAAGTATAACAAATACTGACATTTTACCACAATGTCCAGTCTTTATATTAACAGTAACTTTAAAAAGGACCCACATTTAAGACAAAACATTGATGTGGAGATCTACTGTAGATATCTAGGCACATTACAACTAAGTATTCTGTGCTTTTACACACACAAGCTTTGAACATTGGCTAAGATTTTCTTCCAGTTAAAAAATATTTAATTATTTAATATTAGATGTGTCACAAAAGAAAATGTTGTAAAACATGCAATTAATGTACCATATTTAACATTCTCAGTTATATTGAACAGTGGAGACTAAAGCAAATGTAGTTTTGCTGCCATAATAAAACTTAGAGCCAACAGTTCAGGGAGGATGTTCTGATAAAGGTTATGAAGGTAAAATAGAGAGACTAGGTTCAAACTGTATTTGCAAACATTTTCATAGTTTGTTGAACAAAAGAGCCAGATTGATGCACAGTAGAGCATATTACCAAATTGGGCAACACAATGTTGGTGACTGCAAGTTTGTTAAACAAAAGAGGGTCAATGTATCAAAGCATAATACATTTGAATTAAGAAAATGACTGACTTTGACATTATCTGTGATATCTGTCCACCACTGAACATTATTTGCAAATACTGCTCGACTTGATTGAGAGAATTTTAGCAACTAGTTGGTACAAATTACCCTTATCCACGCCACAAGAATCTAGAACCAGATCTCAGGCCATGCAAATAAATCCCACTCGTCCTGACCCCCATGATAGGGTAACGTTTACCTCGTTTGTAGTGTGGAAACGTTCTGCAAAACAAACCTGGGGACATTTTAAAACCTGCTGTATGTTCTTAGCTTAGTCATAGTTATGTGGGTCAAAAAATAAATAGCAACAGCAGCCATCACGGTGTTCGGTTGAATATCAAGTGAATAAATAATACACACAAGGACCTATGTTTGCGGAGTAAACCATCCTCCCGTTTCTTCAGGGGCAGGGGTCCTTCACTTCCGTTTGCTCTTGGTGTCGGTGGTCTGGAAGACGCTGGAAGCTGACATCAGGTTCTCAATGTACTGCCCTAGGACCTGGTTCTCCGACTTGAGCTTAAGGTTCTCCTCCTTGACTGCGTCGACGCGTGCCGACAGGTCTGCAACGACAACAGAGCGTAAGGTTAATACAGAGCACGTTATCCCACCCGTTGATTGTCCTGTTCTCTTGCCGTTTCATTCTGGAGCAAAGAATGAATGCATGATTACTTTAACATTAAACATGTACTTAAAATATGTTTACACACACACAAACACACACACACACAAAATCCTTTGGGCTAATGCCTTAATGGATCCACTAATCAGAAACATAGCTCAAAGGCTATGTTTGATGGCTAATAAAATATACACTACATGGTGGGTTGCAATCTAAACATTTTTGAAGTCGTATGTCTCAAAACCACAGCTTTAGGGGAATGCTTTACCTTCCAGCGTGTGCTGTAGTTCAAGAACCTGATTTATGAGCCTCGTCTTCTCCTCCATCTCCACTTGATTCTCCATGTTTCCTAAGAGAGCCAGTGTCAGTGTTTAAAACTGCTGAACTTGCACTGGAGCTCTCTCAACCCCCGGCTCTCACATACACACCATACTTACTTACAAACTGAACTTTATGAAGTACACATTTACAAGCAGACTCACCATCTATGTCGCAGTTCATGGTGAAGTGCTCGATGTCCTGTTTGGTATACAGGGCTGCAATTCTGTTGTCCACTGCACATTGTAGAAGAAAGGCAAGCGGAAATTGTCAATAAGGTGGTGATAACCTAGATTTCCATTTCCATTAACCATTTTTCATAAGGGGCGTGACAGGGTAGTGATTGTGAAAGTAATATATGTAACCAATTACGTTTAATACCCAGTAATACGTAAGTTAATTGTATTACTTTTTGAAGGAGTAACAAGTAACTAGCAACTTATTACAATTCCTGAGTAACTTGCCTAACACTGCCTGTGTGTGACTGGAATATTATGGCTACACCGCGCCCTGCAGTGCACAGACAGACGTATTCTCATATTGCGATGCAGTGTTGTTGCTAACCGGCTGAGCAAACAAGCAAATGCTAGCGGCTACTAAGCTAGCTCTTACGTTTTTGTATGTTGTTAAAAACATATTTACACTGACATGCAACTAACATGTATATATAATTAACCATGAAAGCATGGTCCTATTTACACAATACACATCAAATGTGTATGGTTTGACAGACTGCGAGCAGTATGTGCTGTAAAAGCAGCAGTGCGGTAGCATGCTAAATATGTTAGCTTATATTGTTTTACTAATAAGCGTGCAAATATATATTATGACCTAAAGCCTTTAAAAGCAAATGGCTTATCAGCCTTACCACTCACCTTCTGCAAGTAATAAAACGCGTTTTGTTATAATCGCCTGTAAACAAACGTTGAGGATGTGCTGTGTTGATGGAACACCCTGCTCCGAATCTAACGTCAAACCAATCTACACACAGAGGCACACTGTAGTTGCGGGCGCTCACAGCCAGGGGGAGCGATAACTGCACAGATTTGTATTGTCGGGCGTGTGTGTGTGAGAAAGAGATCATGGGGACATACTCCCCATTTATAGGTCAGTGACATTCGACTTCTCTCTCTCTCTCTCTCTCTCTCTCTCTCTCTCTAAATTCAATTAAATGGGCTTTATTGGCAAATCACTTTACAATATAGACCTAATAAGTATTACAAAAGAATAAGGATTTATGCAGTAGCTAAAATCACAAAGAAATACCTATCTCTCTCACACACAGTAGCCTCTACAGTTTCTGCTCCTTACCTATGTTTATTCATAAATAGTTACTTGCTAACTTAATTTGCCTGACAGTCTATAGATACTTAGTATTACCAAGAGTATCTTGGTAAAACATTTTTATATGACTAATAGAAGTAGGCTGATGTAATGGGCATCTGTAAGATCTGTAAGATCTGCAGCGGGGGGACACTTCCTGTTATTGTTCATGTGAGTGTGAAAAGAGTATTACCCATATAATTTCCCAATTAATTGCCTAACATACCTTGAATAATATCAAAGGGTTCCTGCCGCATAAAAAAATAAAAACGATTTTTAAAAGTTTTTTAATTTTGAAGCTAAAACAAATCTCTTTACCTGGGTCATCTGTCAGAGAGATGTTGGTAAAAGAGCCATCCTCATCTATCTCTTCCTCCATGGCTTGCATTTATATTTCCCGTCGTTGGGTTTCACCTTCCTGCTTCCTTTGATGTTTGTGTCATAACGATACCATTCTCTCCACAGTTACGTATTAGAGACAGTCCTCTTTATTGTCACACCAACGTATAACTTATATTATGCCTCGTTATTTCTTTTCTTCTCCTCTATCTCTCTCTCTCCCTCTCTCTCTCTCTCTCTCTCTCTCTCTCTCTCTCTCTCTCTCTCTCTGGTCGGCCCTTTCCTCTCTCTCATTCACCGGTCTCCGTTGTCGTTTGAATTATTCACTTTGTCACACTCACCTGCTTTACCTGAATGGTGGCTCAGGTTACACCATGTTTATTATGGGAACACGTGTATCCATGGAGACAGCCTAAGTCAGACCAACCACCTGACCACGTTTCAAAGTTCAATTTCTGGAGAAGAGAAAGAACCATAATAAAGCCTACATACAGTATATAGGCCAAACCGTGCACACACTCGCACAAACACACTTAACATACATATTAACGACAATATGCCGTATAGGATACACACTCGTCATATCATTATATATTATGTGTATTCTGTATAATATACAGTAGGTATATTCGTACGAGGGAGTCTTGGTAATTAGATGTTAATGGGTACAAGGGGATATAATAATCCATAAAAGACATAACTACACTGCTACTGGAATATGCGTTTCCTCCACCAGATTAGCATGGCGCTATACCATGCCTGCTGATGTAACGGTGGCCAGCAGGTACCTGTGCGGTGTTAATCCTCACTCTCCGACACCTCATTGGACGCTCTGGCGACGCAGGGAAGGGCCTATGGGTTTTTGGCCTGCCTTGTAGGAGCGTCCGCTCTCTGCGTGGGAGATCGGAGTTCGATTCCCCGAGGGGGACGGACGATCTCCGTCACTCCGACAATTCTGATATAGCAACAAAAAGGATTAGGTTTAATTTCGCTTATATTTATTTCATCTGATTCCTTTAACCATTTTAATTAACGCATGTAATGTCAGTATCATGTTATGTATCTTTATTGTATTCCTTTATGCGCCTGTTTACATTTTTCTTTTATTTTTTTTTTAATCTGATTCCTATAACCATTTCTATTAATGTTGTTTCTCTATATTTCTATGTTTGTTTATGGGAAGCACAACTGTGCATGTATTCACTCTCTGTAAAGCATTTTGAACTGCAACTCTGTAAGAAAAGTGATATATAAATAAGGATTATTAATAGTAGTAGTAGTAGTAGTAGGTAATGAGCTGGGAATGTGAACATTTCATTGTATTTGTGGTAGTGCAGTTCCCTCTGGTGGAAAAAGAGCATCATTGCAGCTAAATAGCCCATCCCAGATAGCAATATCAAGTCCGATTGATTAAGAACTGTTAAATACAAATAAATAGCAAGATGCTTTTATAATATAATACAAGAAAAATATGACTGGATTTCCAGTTTAAAAATCAGTGGTTCCAAATGTCTATAACATTTTATAAAACGTGCCCTGACAGATTACAGATACTTGTGTGTGGAATTTGTCAGTGTGTAGAAATATCCCAATGCAGGCGCTAATATTTGTGGGGTTTTATGTTTGTTTTATTGTTTGTGTGCGTTTGTGTGTGTGTGCGCATGTGTACGTGTGCATGTGTGTGCCATTCGGTGATCTGCTGCCTTAGTCTGAACAGCCTATTTATGTTGACACTCATGGTGTTACAGCACCTGTGTTCTCACCGACCCTGTAGACAATATGACCCCTACACAACCTGGAACCAGTCCACTATGCACTGGCACATGCACACACGCACACACATACACACACACACACACACACACAGACACGCACAAACACACACACACACGCGTGCACACACACACACACACACACACTCCTCCCTAATGGGGACCAGAATAAAGGTCATGCCTTCTTCTTCTTCTGCCAGGATCAAGCAGTGTGTGTGTAGGGGGGTTTGCATGGTGTGTGTCTGTCCGTGGGGGCATGTGGGCACAAGTGTGTGTGCGTGTGTGTGTGTGTGTGTGTGTGTGTGTGTGTGTGCGTGCGCGCACGCCTGTGCATTTTCACATATTGTCACATAGGTCACATTCATAATTTGTTATTTAATTTGCATCCAATTACAAATATTAAAGTTTCATAATTATGCAAAGAAAAAGTGAATTTTGTACACACACATACATACAGTATAATAAACCAGATATACCGTGTGTGTGTGTGTGTGAGAGAGAGAGAGAGAGAGAGAGGGAGAGAGAGAGAGAGAGAGGGAGAGAGAGAGAGAGAGGAAAGGTGATTGAGTGTACACGCGTGCGCACACCCACACACACACACACACACACCTCCTGCACATATACACACATGCAGGAACACACGTGCGCACACACACACAGGTGTGCATCACTGCATTTGGGAATTTGCAACAGCATAATACTCAACTTATAGTAAGATATTTAAAAGAAACCAACAGCAAACTATTACTTTAAAATAATAGTAAAACGTATTAAAATGAATATTGACACAAAAACAAGCAGAACTGGATAAACAGTAAAGTAGCAGTAGTTGTATCACTTTGCTTAAACTTCTCCCTTCAATTTAAATGTCCAAACAGTCCAACAAAGCCCCTTAGACAAAATCAATGGGGAAAGAAGCTCCATCCACATATTTAGGACAAATACAGAATAGACCTCTATGCTGACTAACACTAATACTTGGCAGCATTAGCTTCCTTTGAGTTAAACTAATGCATCCTCCTCTATGCAGACAGTTGGTTGGCTACTATCTTCCATTTCCATTGTCTTCTTTATCACTCATCGTGCTTCATGATCTCCATGGCAACTCAAAAGCAACCCTACACAACATGGACAGGGAGAATATCATTTAACGGAGAGGTTTCAACAGACGGCACGTCCAACTTTTCACCCTATATGCAGAGCAGAGCGACCCAGTGGAACACTGTGTGCACGTCAATGAGGAGGTACAAGGATGTCACCATATTGACCTTAATATATCTTTGGGGTCGTTAAAGGTTTTTTTGTGTATATAACATTAATTCCCAAGCACCTACGATGAATCTGAGGCCACAACAGTATATCTGCACTGAACTGTTTTGGGGTAAATGGACTGTTTCAAGTCATGCATGGTAGATTATGCTGCCTGGGCACTGCTTATATCAGCCTCCACAGCAAAATGCCGTTGGTGACACGCCCACTTAAGAGACCAAAGGCATTCCATTTTAGCTCTATTGAACTGCATTACAACGCTCCATCTTTGTATAATTATAAAATCTTTGACATGGATGTTCCAGGAACAAGACAGAAGGCTGGAACTCTTAAACAGGAAGTAAACAGGAATTTACATACTTTTCCTGACCTCTGACCCCTCTGTTAGGTTGCAGTTCTGTTTCCAGATTGATGTTAAATCTGCCAGTGTTGATTTATTCTTCAGTTGAAAAGTCAGTTTACCTAAAAGTAGCAGCTCTTGCTGGAAAGAAATGTGCGAAATTCGGTTTAAATACCTTTATCACTTTGCTACGGAACCTAATCTTAATTAATTGTGGAACTTAAAGATTTTCTTCCTCTGTTTATTTATAAACTTAAACTTATTTCTCTCTGGGTATGTGTCAGGTCAGCTTATGTTTTTAATAAAATACCGGAACTAAGATTAGCGGTGAAAAATAATAAATTGGAGAAACAGTCTGAAAAACCGTAACAGAAAGACAGTGAGGAAGATTGTCTGGGCAGTAAAGGATGAACTAGAGCCATAAAGCAAGTGAAGATATGAGACTGTGTTACTATCTGGGAGAGAGATCTCTTCCTGGCCTAGGTAGGAATGTCTTTCATCAACAAGAGAATGACAGAGACACAGAGGTAGAATGGTTGCCTTCAAGGTGGGGGTTGGGACCATCAGATGGGCCACAATACAATAAGGAAATAATATGTGCTGATTTGGTATGTATTATTATTATTATTATTAGTAGTAGTAGTAGTAGTAGTAGTATTATATGTGCAATATTATTTTTTATGTATATATATTAATTATATTATGTTTAAAATGTGTATATATGTTAGTCAATGTCTTTGTGGTTTTTTGCTAGAAAACAATGTATTAATTAATTGCACTTGTTTATAGTCAGGGAATTTTGGTCCATTTGGATTATTGTGTCATGCCAACAGATTCATTTTTCATAATCTACTTGATACTTGATCATGACACTTGATCATGACACATGTATGGCTATTTTAATGGTGATACTCGGTTTAGACGATGACTGTGTAAAGCCACTATTCTGCAGGAGATACTGAAGTGGTAGTGATAGAGCTACCCCTAGTCTTTGGTGACTTTTGGATTGTATTGAAGATCCGCTGCTTTGATCAGCGGTTGTGTTGCAAATCAATTCTTCAGAGTATAGTTTTAATATGTGAAATATATTTACAATAGAATAATGTAGTTCTTCATGCATCAAAAGGCAGAGAATGTGTCTGGAAAATGTTCCACGCACGCACACACACACACACACACACACACACACACAAATATGCATGCATGCAGTGCCACAAACGGTACACTCACTGCATACACATTTTATGAAAATAAACTAAACACACGTAATCAGTGTGTGTGTGTGTGTGTGTGTGCGTGCGTGCGTGTGTGTGTGTGTGTGTGTGTTGTCCCATCTGAGCTGCTTTAACATATTTAGCAGCTTGTGGGCAAACAAGGCATTTGAATGTCTCCAGATCTATAGCTCTTGATTTCTCTCAATATCATATCTGCGTGTCTGTACCGTCTATGCTTCAGTCCTGCTCCAGTGACTGCATGACTCCGCTCCAGGGTTTACAACCATCCATGAAAAACTCCAGCGTTTAGTTTACAATCTACACCACACAAGTACCTACTCACTTCATTCTTCCTTCCTCAGCGTCATCCTACATACACACACACATACACACTCAAGATGTACTCAGCGCAACATCAAATTTGATGATTTAACTGAATTCAAATTAGACGATTTTACTGAATTCAAATTAGACTGTTGTTTTCCACTGGTGTGTTTGTCTGCAATTTCATACAGAACTATAAGGTAATTATGTAATAGGACGTATAGCTCTCAGAGCTGTCATTTCTAATCTCATTGCAGAACAGTGTCACAATGACAGTCGAGAGCTCTGCTGCTCTGCCTATGTATGCGAAGATGTTCTGCCACCTGTTAACGCTTAACTCACTGAGAAAGACACGTGGATGCAACATGGAATAATAATAATCACAGCCACAGATATTGAGGCTAATGTAATAAGGTCTCACACAGATGAACACGTTCTTCACTCATGGTTGTTAGGGGCAGCCCACAATTCAAAACGAGTAACAATTAATTTTATGAATAAAAGTTTGAAAAGCACAAAAATACAAAAATATTACAAAATAATAAATAAAATAAATTAACAAACATACATAAAATAGCATATTAGAACAAACATCGTCTGTGAGTATCAAATGAAAGTATTTAGTGAGCTAAAATAAACAGAAAATGATACCTTTTAATGAACTGTCTGTGTCAATGTGTTCAGCATAGCTGGTTTAAAATCTACTAATTCTTGTTTTAAAAATATGGACTGATTGTTATATTTGCTTTGTGTGGACATTAAAAGTGAGAATCAATATTAATAACCAACTTTTTTCAACAAGGTTTTAATTCTTCACAATTCTTCATACACATGGAGTTTATTGAGGTAAGCACTGGTTTTCAGTTTGTGGCATTAGTCTGTAATATTTTAAAAGGATTTCAATTGCATATTTTTGTTTAAAAAGTGAGTTCGCAAACCTTGATTTGTGATTTTCACACTAGTACTGTAAGTCTTCTGTCACAACTGGGGTTAAAGTTGCCTGTGAAATAGATAGTCAATGTTGCTATCCCAACTGAACAACTGTTATTTTGACTAGATCTGTGACATCACACGTGAAGACAAGATGAAGTGTTGCTCTTCTGTCCAAATGCAGATATTTAGTTATTGCTACTGTAATTGTCATGATAAATAAAACGTGGGCATTGTTGTGTGCCCACCTTTCTGTGTGTTTTACACAGACATAACACCATTGTTTTCCTATTTGTCACCATGACAGGGCAAGAAATGGGAGAATAACAGTCATTAAAGGATCTAGCATGCATGTGTGGATATGTTTTCAGTGTGGTTGTGGGACTATGCTCACAATGGGATGTGACTGTGTGTGTGTGTCTGTGCGCGCACGCGTGTGTGCATGTGTGCCTGAGAGAGAAAAAGAGAGAGAGAATGTGTCAATGAGATCACTGGCACAGCTGCTTTATCTGGACAGAATACGCTGTGTCATAATTTCACTTCTCAATATATCCATTATATATTTAGATATAGTATGTATGTGTGTGCATGTGTGTATCTCAGATTAGGCATGTGTAACGGTGGCCAGCAGGTAGCTGTGAGGTAAACCTCACTCTCCGACACCACATAGGACGCTCTGGCGATGCAGCCTTGGCCCATGGGTTTTTAGCCTGTCTTTTAGAGCGGCCGCTCTCTATGTGGGAGATCAGCGTTCTGTTCCCCGAGGGGTACAGTCAATCTCCGTCACACATGTATGTGTCTGTGTACTTTTTTGTATAGTGGGGGACAGAATAGGCTAACCGTTATCAGGGACTGGTCTTGGGTTTGATTCCCTATGTACCTGGCCTAACTGAGGCATCCTTGTGCAAATCACATATCCCCTGCTCATTACAGTAATACTTAATTGACGTAATTCTGTATTAGTATTAGTTAAGTTAGTTAAGTTATTACAGGAAAACAGACAGTTGATAGAGTTTCTGTTGGATTCAAAAAATACTCCACTGTTATTGGAGGATAGGTGAATGGGGCGGGGCTTGGGATTGGTCAATTGTAAGTAACTTTGGATAAATGTGTCTTCTATTTGTGCAGTAGCTTATAGATTTTATGGTTTGTTCTCTTTCAGCTAACGTCTCACTGTTGTTGAAGACAACCAACGTGTTCTGCTGTCATGGAACCATCGCCATAGCAATCAAGGCAAATTGTACTTTGTTGTTTCTACGTGTCGTTATTTCTGTGGGGTGGGAAGAAATCAGTGAATTAACGTGGAAAGCATCTGTAGGCCCTAGGATGTGTGAATCATTAATGCACCTGTGTATTTGTGTTCCATGTGTTTGGGCTTGCCTGTATGTGTATCCGTTTGTACGAGTGAGTGTAAGACACTCAAGGAAATGTGTTGTTTCTTAACAAGAGCACATATGGATCTCATTGTAGTGTCATTAGCATTATTACCCAGCATCATATAGCTCATGTGTGTACCATGCATGCATGTTTGTCCAGTCTGTCCAGTATAAAACAATTGTTTGTCTATTATTAAAAAATAATTATCCGTTTCTGACGAATTTTCCTCCCACACATAACATATCCCACTTTATTTAACAGTTTAATGGTAAATTGTATATAGACTGCATTTATATAGCGCTTTTATCCAACTAATTGCCTCACATTCACCCATTCGCACACACCGGTTGCTGCCATGCAAGTTGTGACCAACCACCGGGAGCAGTTAGGGGTTTAGGTATCCTGCTCATGGATGTAGGTAGGTCGAACATCCTGCCCCTCCAATGGAGTTTACTCCATTTGTGTCTTGTTTCATGTCTCATACTCATTTCTCGAGTCAGGTTTATGTAAATAGCACCAACATCAAGGAAATACCTGTGCCTGTCAGAAAAGAAAATGTCTAAACTTGCTTCTGTATACACTGTAAACAAGTGGGAGGGTGTTTTTAAACTCTTTTCCAAAGGCTGTTGTGTTTTAATTTACCCTCCCTTTATTCTTACAAAACAGCTGATCATGCAGATGGAATTCTTTTCCAACCAGTCTCTGAGTGTGGTCACTGTGTGTTGTCTGCCAACGTTTAGACCACTGCAGGGTGGGTCAAACACTGTTACAGTGGTAACTTACCATGTGTACAATGGGTGTTTGTTCGTGTGTGTGTGTGTTCTAGCAAAGGAGGGAGATAGTGTAACGTGTTTGCTAAAAACAGAAAGTGTGTATGTTTGTGTGTGTGAGAGAGAGTGAGAGGTAGCTAGTAGCTAGAGAGAGGTAGCTAGTAGGCTAGCAGCACGTTATGTGACAGCCTGTCACAACATGAGAGACTGTGGCTGATCTCTCCCCTGCATCAACCATCATGCATTCATGTCAATAAGGAGCTCTCAGTATTTGTCAAATCTGTATCCATGCTATGTTTATTACTTCCATGTATGTTTAATGTACTGTATATACTGTATACATTGTTTTCTTTGTTGTTGTTGTTGTTGCTTTGGCAATATGAGAAAGGATCTTGTCATGCCAATAAAGCCTTTCTTGAACTAAACTGAACTAAGAGAGAGAGAGAGAGAGAGAGAGAGAGAGAGAGAGAGAGAGACAGACAGAGGGGGGGAGAGAGAGAGGAAGAGAGAGGGAGAGAGAGGAAGAGCGATAGAGAGAGAGAGAGAGAGAGAGAATAGTATCCTTTTAATGCAGTTATTTTTTATAACTGATATTTTATGCACATATTGGCATAGCAACCAGAATAATACCACACACAAACACAGAAACATGCATGCACATTTAAAATAGGTAAGCAGTGTTTCTGAATTGTGCTGACATTTTTGTCACATAATTTGACATTGATATTTTGCCATTTGTCTGAAAACTGTATTTTTACATGTAGGCGTTGACCTATGTTTCTAGTTTTTCGTAACAAACGATTTTGTCAATTTCCAGGTTCACTCGAAAGATATAATTGAACAAATAGAAAGCCAGGTTTGTGATTAGTCGTTGGCAGGTCCAAGTCCCCCATGCAGCTTAATAGGAAAATAAACTGTCCGTGCATCCATGTGTTCCTTGCTCCCTATGTTCCTCCCTGCCTGCAATCAATATATCAGCTTCATTGATTCTCCCTCTATAGTGCCCTCCAGGCACCATGAGCAAGATTAAATATTTAGAGACAGTCTAGTGCAACCACCCAGCAACCCTTACCCTGAGAGAGAGAGAAAGAGAGAGAGAGGAAGGGGGGGGGAGGGAGGGAGAGAGAGAGAGACAGAGAGAGAGGGGGGTGGGTTCAATGAGAGCCCCTCCCTCCTCTTCTCAGTAAATTAAGAATATAAAGTAGAGTTCATCATAGGGTGATGGGTGCCGTCTGGATGTCAAGAACAGGGTTGGGAACTAACTGAATACAAAAAAACAGTAAATGTAATCCACTACAGTTACCATTTAAAATGGTGGAAACCGATTACATTTATTTAAAAATATATATATATTTTAAATAAATAAAAAAAACATTTATTTGCTGATTACTTGTGTATATATATA
>JAODUE010048861.1:21520-41050 GCA_027564755.1 Amblyopsis hoosieri | reverse complement strand
CCCCCCCCCCCCCCCCCCCCCCCCCCCCCCCCCCCCCCCCCCCCCCCCCCCCCCCCCCCCACACCCCCCCCCCCCCCGGCGCCCCCGGGCTTTACAGTGGGCAACACCGACCTGAGCACAAGTTGTTTACCCCTGAAAACGTCTGTGATTTACAGTGCGATTCCTCGAGCCGACGTCTGAATTTACATCGTGGCTTTTGGATTCACGGTTTCCCTGACAGGACCCGATCTGAAGAGTGATAGCACTCCCCCTGCTGGAGAACGCATTCTCGCTCCACAAACATGCGTATCATGCGTTGGATGGATGGATACACGTGTGTATCAGACCGGAATACAAACGACCTACCTTTGCACTGGTTGGTGTTCTTGTCCAAAATGGCCTTGGTTGACACTATTTTCCCATACCTGAGAAGAAGAAAACATAAAAGATTGGAAATTAGTGTTTTATTGGCTCTGTCTCTTTGATGTTTTCTGTTATCAGGATTACTTTTCAAGCAGCAATTTGCATAGTGGTACAAATGTCAAAAGCCACTGAAAAGACATGACTTCGCAGGTTAATAACATTATGAATATGGTCAGCTCCAAATGAATTCAAGGCCCTCTGACATTTGAGAAAGTCACTGAACATCCACCGAAAGGTCTCAAAGGCAAATAAAAAACCCCAGTGAGCGCGCTTTAATGTGATTTACGACGCCGATTGACTTAATTATCTTTTGTTAAATGTGGGGTAGCTTTACCTGAAAAATCGATTTCATGTTCTGAAATTTCATGGCTCAAACTCCAACAACAGTACAGCGAGACAGCGACATGATGAGATAACAATATTCAACCAAATTATTGGGTAATAATCCGGCAAATAACAGCTTGACAATGTCTCTGATAACCCCGACACCCTTGTGCAATTAACTTACAGCTGAAGGAATAAACACATTACAAATATCTACTTCGTCTACCTATTAATCAAAAGACTGCACTTCTATCTGCAGTGGAAGAAATACATTTGGCATTGCTGCACTGCGTGTGTGTACACAGTGCGCGTGTGTCTGTGTGTGTGTGTGTGTGCACACTTGTACTGCAATTGCATGCGAGCGTGCATCAACCTGCATGCTAATGCGTACATAAACATGTGTGCCTCTTCTTTGCCGGCTGCATATGGGCAATTGTGTGTGCTTCACTGTCTGTGTGTTTGAGTGCTTGCGTCCCCTGTGTGGGGAAAGAACACAGAGGACTCTGCAGACCACAGACACACACTTGTGCACGCACGCACGCACGCACGCACAGTAAGCTGAAGCAGTGGTGCATCATGGCCCATATTTCAACAGCAGGGGATAATTGTACCATTTCTCAATGTGCGCTGGAGACTCTATTTACTGCACGCTGCGCCACACTGCGGTGGGGGCGGAGGGAGAATGAACTGATGGTCTCAGAGAGGAAAACTACCAGCTGACACATGTCCACACACGCACGCACGCACACGCACACGCGCACATACACACACATACGCACACAGCATGTATGCAAACACGTTCGGATTAACAACATAGCGCACAAATACCAAAACACATGTATGCAGTGCTACAGTATAGACAGAAAAAAACATGTACACACACACACACAGACTGTAGACACGTGCAATGCAAATAGCCACACACACAACGCAGACACACGACAGCAGCAGCTAATCAGCAGATATTTCTCCTCCCTGTATCAAGGGGCTATTTTAGCAATAGGGAAGCATAATCTGCCGTGGTGGAATAGGGCCGGCGTGTGATTTTTGATCACACCGACACACTCCAGAAGACAAGTGCGGAGAATTAAAGTTGAGCAGCGAGCGCTCATTTGATTACAGAGCATGCAGCGCCGGGCTAGGTCATAGCAATATCAGTGGGGATCGACTCCACGGCAACTGGAGTGTTAACGGCAGCCGAGAATAAAAAAATAGTTATTTAGCTAATGTTTACCGCGTGTGTGTGTGCTCGCGTGTGTGCATTTTAATTATTCACACCATAAGGTGTGCATCCATGTACCTGAGTGAACCAGTCGAAAAGCAGAGTGATTTTTGGCGTAAATAGGAGGAGAGTTCTCATTAAAAACCCTTTTAATTTTTTTTTTTTTTTTTACTTTGTTTGGACTCCGTGTGGGAAGGGAGGCCGTCGGTTTTACGTGCCAACTCATCAGAGCTCGCCTCATTAAATGTTAAACATGGTCCATCAATGCATCCCTGCTGTCCCTGGTCCAAAAATACCATACAAAGACGTGAAACGACAAGGAGGCAGCCGACATGCACGCTGGAAATGGACGGCTGGTGTGACCTGTGTGTGTGTGTATGCGTGTGTATGAGCGTGCGTGTGTGTGTGTGAGAGGCAGATGACCCTGCTGAAGGCGATGATGCATTGCTGCCGGGCATGCCTTCAGGGGGGAGGGCTTAACGCTGCCATGGCGATGCCCGGCTGGTCTCCCACTAATCCCGTTTCAGTCACTCCTTCGGGCTCTTATCTCTGGCTCTGCTGTCCCGAACTCCCCGTCTCAGTCCCCCCCCCCCCCACACACACACACACACACACACCATTCACCCCCTCGACATCCCCTCCATTCTAATAGGAATCCCATGGCCATCATTTCGACGCCATATCCAATCAACCGCAAGGAATGCAGACTGCAGAAATGAAACCGCCTTTTTCAGAAGAAGAAGAAGAAAAAAAAGAAGAGGTATCTTTATTAGCTATTTTAGGCTGATGGAAATGTACAAATTGCAGAGACTGTAAAACATGTCATTCGTTTGACAGCTGTCCGGGCACCAAAAACACAGATAAAAAATTAGGCTGGGCCCGAAGCTTTATTTCGTTTCACAGAAGAATGACGAGAGAGAGAGAGAGAGAGAGAGAGAAAGAGAGAGATTTGTTTCAACTTTGAAATGGTGTATGGTGGTACACAAAGAGATTGAATGGTTGCATTTACATGTAAAACATGTAGGGATGCACCGACTTGGATATTCTTGGCCGATACCGATTGCCGATAATTCAGTCTGCAATATCGGCCGATACAGATACCGTTTTTATACTATTTAGATATATTATTTATCAATGCTTGGCTCCCGAAACATTTTTACTCACTGTGAACTCATTTTTCACTCCACCTGCAAGTCCTGCACCTATATGTAAACAGAACAAGTATGGCTAATAGATTTTTGTGTTCAAAAATGTGTTTTGTGAAGTATAATAACAGTTATGTCATAACTCAAAATATTAATAAATGTGAGATGCATTCCTTTGAAAAATTATTTTACAAAAATATTTTAAACATTGAGTATATACACAACATAGTTGAAAGTTCCCAGAAGTGTTAGCAATATTGATAAAAGTAGGGGGAAACTCCATAGATTTTACTAAAACCTGGCAACCTGTGGGTTGTTATTGTCATGGTACTTTTGGTCCGAGCTGACTGATTCATGGATCACTGAACATGGTTTACATGGTTATGTATTCTAATCGGGCCTGGTGTTTACATGTGCCATCACAATTTATCGGCATAGATGCACATTGTAACGTGTCCCGCTAGCAAAAAGTCTAAAACCGGCTAGACTCTAGTTGTAGGCTAGTCTTTGGGAGAGCGAGGCTATTTGTGAGACTGGTGGAGAGATTTACGGCTCCAGGTGAATTCACCGTACTAACGTCCATTCACCCTATCGCCTCGTCTCCAATCAATATGGCAACAACAGTAGCCGGGGCAATACGCAGAAGAGCGCAACCGGGAGAATAATAGGGTTTTAGCATTTATATAGTAGAATTATTCTTTCAATCGTGTTAAGGAACGGGTTATACTACTACCCCTCTGCTTCGGAATGCAATTTCAATCGGGTTGGGCCTTTCTCTTCCGATTCCAATCGGAATAATATGGTCCATGTAAACGCAGCTAGTATAGAAGTCCACATCTCCACCCGTTGATGTTTGGAATTACATATTCCGTTTGGTCGTAAAGGAATTCGAAGGAATAGGCTTCTCCAAAAAATGATAATGCATAATAATAATTAATCCTCAAATCATTGAATGCAAAGAGTTATCTGTAATATTGTTCTGATGTAATGGATGAATAGATACATTGGATCATATAATACAATTTAAATACAACAACCATTTAAGCCATTTAAAAACACAGTGACCAAAATGAATAGTTCATCCTTAAGGCAAGACTGACGGTAGGGACGCTATATTTGGATGTATCACTTCATTGCAATGCAGAATAATCAATCCAACAGCAATGTGAAGGGACAGATAGAAACACTTATGCCATAGCTCTCAGGTGAGCCTATAGCTTTTCTACGCCAAGGGTTTCATGGGTTCGGTCTTTGATCCTATCACTAGAGACAGGTGTCACTGTGGTAGATACACGTGAACGGGTGAGAGAATAGGATCGAGGGAGGGGGGAGGGGTATGGATTCTTTATACTTGTCAGAGATTCAAAATCAAAGAGACAATGAGAGATGACAGCGCAAGATGTACAAAATATTCAAGCATAAAGAGAATGCAAGATAAAAAATCAGAACATGAAGAATGTTGCACACTCACCTCAGATAAAGAGTGGCATGTGAATATATATCCCTTTATGTGTGAATGTATACATATGTATGTCGGTATGCTTGTGCAATTGCTGCTATGTCGTGGGGAAGTGCCCTCCTGTTATAACAAAGCACTGTGTGACAGCTGCCCTGTAATGGATTTAGACAGCAGCTTTATCCACCAGGTTAAGTTTAAAGTAGTTTCTGCTGGACGCCTAGTTATTATTATCTCGTGCGCTAAAACTACGCTTCTTGGAAGGTTTAGCCACCTTCTGTTTTACTGGGTGACTATTCATTTTATTTTCTCCCCATTATAAACTAGGTGAAAAAGTTATATTACAGTGTTGGTACAATGACGTTTGAGACATTAAAATAAGATTGTAGATAAAAGAAAAATGGAATAGTTACAAACAAGACAGAATGAAATAGCTAAAACAATACAATAGAAACCTGCTGGGAAGGATGTATGCGGTTGGCCCACCTTCTAGGGTTGTGCAGAGACCCACAATTTGTATTTGTTATTTGTATGTGTCACAAAACTATATGTACTCGTATTTTTATTTGTACAAAAGTGAAAAATAGCGTATCGATCCTGGACAATGTGATAAAGGTCGGGCGAGTCGTGGCAAATGTGTACACCCGCGGACAACTGCTTTCCATATGTGGGATCGCTTGCAGCTCGCCTACAGCTGTATCGCACCAGATATAGGCTATGTCTACAGCTGTTCTTAAATGGATGTAATAGGCTATATAAGTGCAAATACATATAACGTGTCCAAGGTAATAGTCTTTGGGGAACTTTAACGTTTCTGGTAACTGAATAAGTGTTTGCGGGGTAAACAAGGCAAAGTATTGCAAGGTATTTTCTAGCAAAATTATACTGAGCATGATTATTATACAACATCCACCGGCTTCTACGCTCACTAACGTACGCCAGCTATTTGAAACTGGGTTCTCTCTTTTCTTCCCGAACACAAATAAAAAATGTTTTAAAGTATTTGTTCGAAATACATATTCATATAAACACACTATTTGTGCATATCCGAATAATGTATTTGTATTTGTCTCAATCCTTATCACCTACTATGTCTATCTGATGTGTACCGTGTCCAAACATTAGTATGTAACTGACCTTTCCAGCATGTTCTAGCACTCAACATTCACAGGCTTTAAACCCAGGTAAAACAATCCTCTTCTTTGAATAGGACTTTGAGTTTCTTGGCATGAATTCATTTTAAGATGTACGTGCTTGGCGGATCTCCATACTCAACATTTCTATTTTATCTCTAGGTTGAGGGAGAACAATTGAGAAGAGACAAAAGAAAAGAAATATTGAAATATCAAAACAAGGTGTTGGCAACAGAGACACACTGTTGGAATATGGACTTAAAACATGTTTCTTATCCAAATTTAACTGTTTTTTTTAAGCGTTTCTCTTGTGTTTCACAAGTTTCAAGTAAACTGACTATTACTTTAGTGGCACTCAAAATGTAATATAAATACTTTATTGTTGCTTTGGGACCAGCACATTTGGTCTCCTTCCTAATATCTAAGAACATGCATACCAGTGTTGGCAAACACTGCATTTGTTGGGAATGGTTGTGTATTTAATAAACTCAAGCAGCTTACACTCCACTCCCTAAAGAGCAGTAATTGCAGTAATTGTATTAGCAACCCTATCAAAGTTTATAAAATCACATGTTTATAATTGGACTAAACGTATAAGTATAAACACTAAAACCAATATGGCTCAGATATGATTCAGAAAAATTAATTAAGAAACAATTATAGTCCTATTTTGCCAAGACACTACACCGAGCCCCAAGTACACAATTTATACCATACATTGTACAACAAGCTGAACTTTACCCAATATATAGCTAATCTACTACAGGAAGCTATAGTCATGGTATTATAAAAGCTCAATATCGCTTTCATTTCAATCAAGCATTACACCAGCCAATTTACCTAATTAGCCCAACCTCAATCAGAGAGTAAGATGGAACTAATTAGTGAAATCAGCTGAAGCCATGTTTGGTTGTGCTACTCCAGGGTCTGAGCACATGATTGAAGTGTTAGTGGAGGGGGATGAACAGAGGCTTGATACACTGTTGATAAGCGGTGGGCCACGTTCCCATGACCCTGTCAACCCTCTGTTGCAACTGGCCACAGATCAGTGGAGTGGACATGCCCTTGTCGACCCTGGACACACACACACGGAAACATGCCAGGAACCACTACTAAGGTAATGCATTTCTAACAGCATACCCAGGTTTACACCCAGTCGCACACATGAGCGCACACAGATCGAACACACGCAGAGAGAAAGAGATTTACTATGACGCCAGTGGTCAAGCTGTGGACAAACAAACAATCACGCACTGCACACACACACGGCATTCCCATAAAGGTCCAAGCATACTTTCCGCATCTGCAGACCTCCGCAGACTGTATTTATGACGTAAAATATCGTTGCACACAAGGTGGCTGTCCGCGCACCTCCAAAATGTTCTGTCCGCGTGTCGGACATGTGCACGTTGACTGCTCATGTGCGACAAGCTGAAGCCCACTACAGACGGCAATGGATGTCCTACTAAGCTCACAAATAAGTGTTCTAGGCGTATAAAAATATATATATTTCTTTCTTTCTTTATATTTTATATATATATCTTAGATACACCAGCATTGTTCCCCCCGAAAACAATGTTTTAACTTTATAAATACCACTAATTGCAAAGCACTACTTCAAGCCGACGCGTCTGCTTGAAGTATGCTTGCAACAGCCCGAGATAAAAGCATTAAGGAGAAGAAAGCCTGTTTGCAGCACCTGTCTCACACACTCACTCAAACATATACCGAAAAACTGCAAATAATAGCCCGGGCTTCTATTTACTCAACTAATAAATGCAACAGGCCTTTGATACAGTCGTCTAATTAGTTTCACACAAAACCCTTACTAAGAAAATATTGGAAATATTATCACATTTTATGAATATTATTTATGTTTTGTAAAATTGAATTGAGATAAAAAAAAAAAAAAACAGAATACCGTTAGGCTGTCTTTAAATCCTTGTTTTTCCCAGAGCCTCTTTGCATAGTGCCCTCCTTAATGATCAAGCACTCATTATTTCCGTGGAGAGGATTAAGACATGCTGTCAATGTCAGTGAATGCAACAAGCCTATCAATGCGATCATTTTTCGTCCACATATAGACTACAGTAATGTAAAATAGGGTGAAAAGTTTGAACAAAGTATTAAAGAGTATATTTTGTAGCAGGAAATTAAAATAAGCATAACTATCATGTAGCACGACAAGGAGAAAATGTACGCAGTGCTGAGAAATCAGCGCTGGACAAAAAAAAAGAAAAATAAATTGATTATTTTGGTCGGTGGATCCGTAATTACAGATTACATAAATGGAGTAATGGACACGCAGGCTATTCTGACTATGACCGTTTGAAACTTCAAAGGTAGGAAGTGAGTCTACTAGCTGTTTTAGTCAATACATCTGAATACATTACCAGTAGTAGGCTACTTTGGAGGTCATAGTTTTAGAAAAATATACTGAATAAATTAGCAAATCTAACTTGTAGAGAGCATGTGTTGGGCTGCTTGCCAGTCTGTTCCGAACCTTAGTGATCTCTGGTTATTGTTGTTGCTATTCCTCCCGAGGCAGACCTGCGTCTATTTAGGACCTGTGTTTATTTGCAGTTTTACAGTATACACAGGCACACACACACACGCAGGCACGCACACACACACACACACACACACACACACACACACACACACACACACACACACACACAGACGCACAGTTGCCTCCGTCAGGCCGGACGTGCTAGAACCGTGTGTGTGTGTGGTGCAGTATGACACACACAAATGAACATGATCTCATCTGTGCAACTGTGCAGCTACACACTTGCTCACGATGAGAGGGAATGGCAGCAGAGAATGGCAAGGGAAGGGAAAGGGGGGGGGGGGGTTAGCCAAAAGGGCCACACGTTTTGCTCCTGGCTGTCAAGTCTTCAGGCAGCAGAGCTGCTCTTGTCATTGGTTTGGGTGTAGTACGCGTTGCGCTTGACTGTATAGCAGTCAGTAGGGTTAGTCAATATGCCCCGTCGCACACCTTAAAGTGACAGTGGTTTACTTATTTATTTGCTTTTTATTTATTAGATTTCTTCAAATTTTTCTGGTATAAGGTATTTATTTATCATTATTTAGTTTTGTCTAGCGTCATATGTAGAATGTGTCTATTTAAAAGGTTGTTATGATTGTTTCTGTATAGAGTATACTGCATTTATGTTCTCTTTGAGAGCACGTGAATGGACACATGCGTAACATCGTATTTATGGTCTCAGTGGCTCATAACCACTTATATTTGGCTCAGAAACATTAAGAACACCTCCATCTCTAGGATTGGCGTGAAATATGTAAATACGGTATGTGACATTTACGGCTAGAAAAACAAAGATCCTATACCTGAATTGCTGCTATGATTTTTTTGCAAAAAACAGCTCTAACACTATTAAGACACATTATTTTTAACACCTTTGTTTTATTTATGTATGTATTTATTTATTTTTGCTGTAGGAAAGGCCATTTATAAATGCCATTGTTATGACAATTATAGCCATTGCCTAACAAGCATTGCCGCTACTCATGCCGGCAACTAGTTAAATGCTAATTTGTTGAATATCTCCACACAGTGTACCTCTAAAATTGAAAGCGGAAGGCTTTCTCCAGCTCTGCTAAACACATAGATTGCCTGTGAGTAGGCAAGCTGTCTGTGTGCCATGTATACAGTAATAGAGGGATAAATAATTCAGCAATCTGCCTAAGGCCAAATCAACTGCGCTGCTCAGCTTTGCTTTCAAATCGATGTTTAGGGATGGGGGAAATACGTTGTGTTTTAGATAGTTTGGCCGAGTCAATGAAATGACTGTCAGGAGAGGAAAGAAAAATAGAGTAAAAAAAAACAAAAGGCTTGGAGAGGAGAAGTGAAACATACAATGGGAATGACAGGGAGAAGAAAAGCAGGGAATGAGAGAGAATTAAATAATGAAAAACCATGGTAGACAGACAGAAAATCAAGAGAGACAGACGTTAGTAGTAGGGCTGCAGTGGCAATGCTTCTAGGAATAGTAGCTGGTTCTTGAGTGGTGCCGAGGCCAGACTATTGGAGTAATTTGGTTTAGGCATTCCTGTGGTCTCTCAATGCCCCTCTATTTCAACACTGCTATCTATCTGGGCTGAGCTATTCACACTGACACACAGCTGGCGGAGAAGGCTAACTAGCTATAGCTAAATAGCTAGCTATAGTCATTTAGCTCTCAAATTGACTCCTACTGGTCAGTTTAGCTCACCGAAAACATGCCACAAGCTTACTTGTAAGATAATTAACACATTAACAAAACTAGTAGCTCGAGGTTGCCAACTTTCAAGGCTGACTAGCTGTGAGAGTTGGAAAAGATTGACCAAAACAGCTCTATTATTTAACGGGAGATGCATTGAAGTCAATGGCATTGTTTTTTCATGCTAGCGTGAGACATAAACGAGTGTGTGTGTGTGTGGCATGCGCCAGATGCTCGAGAGTTGGCAACCCTGATGAAGAGTATTCTCTCTGCAGTAATTCAACTGTCACGATGATTAAAGGTGAGAAGAAAACATAAAAATTAGAACAACAACTAAGCAAGCTCTAAAAGGCTAGCTGAACACGGCTGCAGCGCTGCATGCTCATGTGAGGCAGACCTGCTCTAATAGCTGGGCAGCATGTGTCAACACTAGACCACCAATATTACCAGAAACACCCCCCCTACACACACATACACACACCTCCAAGGCCACAACAGCACCCCCAGCGTTCCTCTCCAATCTCCCCCCCCCTCATTCCCAAGTAACACATGGGAAAGGTTACTTGGCCAATTGGCAGTGATTAGCTTTTGATTCCCCCCCCCACCTCTGTTTGATGAGGCTGTGTCACGGAGGGGCAAGGCAGCGTGACGGAGGCCACAGCTGTGGGCCGTCCTGGTCCAGGGAGAGGGTGAGCAGAGGAGAGCCAGGAAGGGGAAGGAGAGGGCTGGAGGAGGGAGGGAGGGAGGGAGGGAGGGAAAAAATGGTTCCAGGGCTCCAGGACGGGGGGTGGGGGGGGGACCGGAGGGGTCCTGGACGGCTAAAGCCCGTTTGAGTTATGGATGTGGGCAGGGGAAGCGTCAGAAGCTGCTGTGTTATTCCAGGTGCGGGCCATGAGTCGCCGCTCGTAAATGAAAGGTAGAGGGGAGGAGGGTGGGGGAGAACATTCTCCTCCGGTTCTCTGTCTCCCCTCCATCAACCTACTGCCTGGACCGCTTCCCCCCAGCCCAGCCCACTCATGGGTGGGTGGGGGAAGAGGGGGGCTAGCCACAACAGCTCATGGAGACGCCGTTGCCCAGGAGTGCATCGGTGGGCGGGTCTGTAGCTGGCAGGAGCCGAGATGTTTGGATTGGAAAGGGGTTGGGATGGCCTGGAGGATGACCCTGTGCCTGAAGCTGGTTGGCCGGGCCAACGCATTTTTCTCACGGTTACGGCAGTTGGATCCATCCATCTATCCACCCAGCCAGCCAGGCTTCTCACAGGCTTCTGGGTGTTCAGCCAACAATCGGCCTTTCCCTTCCTCTAACGCTGGCCTCATCTGCAAGCCTATATATCAGGCTGAGTCCTGCGGAGAGCCCGACATCCAGCCAAGTGAATAAAACACTGTTTAAGCAGCCTCTCCTGAATCCACGTGACCCGCTCTGCTCCTCCAACAGCTCTTGGCGTGGTGGGTTTGTTGAAACGTTGTTGTTGTCGTTCTACGTTTCTTCACTTTTGCCCTCTGTGATCAGAGGGTGTTGGAAGTGGTTGACACAAAAACAAGCGCTCCTCGGTTTTGGTAACTAAAGTAATTGCACATTCAATTACGTTGGACTGCCTGGATGCCTTTTATGCGCGTGTGTGTGTGTGTTGTGCGTGTCCGCATAGAGGAACCATGGATTGTGTAAGGAGGCCTCAGAGAGGGTTCCGCGAAGTCGTGCAGGGTCTTGGCTATAAAACAACAGTTCACGAGGGAGGAGTGAAACCAAGGCATTCATTTTCTGGCATTTTCCCGCATGTCTCGGGCATCCTCCGGAGGCCTCCAATCAGAAACTGCGATATGGCTCGCTCTCAAGAATGCATCAGCTCGGTTCATGTTTGCTTTTTTTGCAAGACCAAGGTGATCCAGGGCTTTTCGGCTATCAGCCTGCATGACCTCAGAGAACCCTGGCCCAGGCATTAGCTGTGACCGATCACTAGCAGCGCTCATCTCTGTCTGGAACGGCGAGAGCCCCCCCCCCCTTTCATTGCACAGAGCTTTGCACGGTTCGGGCAGAAAATGAAACAAGTATATAAATAAAATGTAAACTCCTCATTATGCATACATACGTATGTTCAGAGTGAGGGTTTTGTCGTCACCCAGGGAGATTTTAAAGAGGCCGTGGGCCGGTTTTTGGAGGGGGGAGAGGTTGCCGTGGCGCCTGGGAAACACCCGAGGCGGAGACCCGTGCTGGCTGGCGCCCCAACTAGCCACTGAAACACGGCTAGCCCGGATTAATAAAAGCTGCATTGCCAATGGATTTACCCTGGCGCTGCCAACCTCAGGAAACCTTGAGGGCGCTCAGGAGGGTGACACAGGCAGGAGAGAGAGGGAGGGAGGGGAGGGAGAGAGGGAGACCGGGGAAGAGGGAGGGAGAGGGTAAGCGTAGGGAGACCAGGGAGGACAGCCACTAGAGGACAGCAAGTCCACTCTTCTACAACACACACACACAAGCCACACATGCAGACACACACACAGACACTCGCACGCACGCACATGCGAGCACACACACACACACACACACACACACACACACGGCCAGGCTATTGGAATTCAAATCTCAAGTCACAAACATGCATGCTTCCAAGGCTCTGATGTGATGCGCTCTAGCGAATGGCCCCCGTGCTGCAGACTCCAACACCATAATATGGAATCCAAAATTAAACTGAACCTGCCCGACTCCAAACGTGTCATAACTCACACCCCCCCCTCCCCACCCGCCCGACTTGTACCGGCCCCGCCTCTTGCGCTGATGGCTTTTTGACGCGGTCACCGTAGAAAAATGCGTGACTTATGACACGGCGAACCGGGAGCGTTGGCAAATACACTGGACAGATTGTTCATGTCTCGGAAGGATCGCCGCATAATTGGCAGTGTTGACCGGGGACATTTCTGGAAACATGGCCAGGGGAAAGGTTATGCAACCGGACATGGCAGAGCCTGCGTTTCACAATCTGCACGTCTTGTCTTATTTAATGATCTTGACCCCTCTGGTCACTGTTTTAGAAGTTAAAGGGCCTAATGGAGCTCAGCAAAGGCACTTGTATGTGTGTGTGTGTGTGTGTGTGTGTGTGTGTGTGTGTGTGTGTTTAAAAGACAATCATAGAGAATAGACAGACAGATAATATAGTGAATACGGTGAAGAAAAGATGCCGTGCGTGTGTGTGTGTGTGTGTGCGTGGGTGTGCATGTGTTACAGCTTGATGAGGTCTTGGACTGTTATTCCAGCGGGAACCAGTCCAATCTAGGTTTTATTAGGCCTTACTGAGCTGTGTGTGTGTGTGTGTGTGTGTGTGTGTGTGCGCGCACATGTGCACGTATCTGTCGGAAACAGTTTTTATGAGTATCTCTATTATGGCGTTTCTCTGGAACACACTCACAGTCAATTGCTATAGTGCTTTTAAAGATGTCCATGCTATGGGTGTGTGTACGGTAACGTGTGTATGCTGTAAGAAGAACACTATATGGCTGAAGTTTGTGTTCATACTGTATTTAGTCTATACAGTATATCGTATAATATAATACATGGTCAAAATGATTGGAGTGTTAAAGTCTCAAATGAATTCTGACATGATGCATATATAATCAAAATCAATTATGTAATTGATAATCTAGAATTAGACAAAAATGTTTTTGTTGGCTAAAAGAAGACTAAATCAAATTACTAATATATGTCAAAATAAATTGTGGTTAAAAGTGCCCGAATATGTCATATACTGAAAATGTGCACACATCTGTGAGTGAAGCAGGTCCTGCATGTCTGTGCATTAGACAGCTCGATGTTTTACAACAACACTTTCATACCTCATAAAACAGTGTTTAAGTGCATGTAACTGTCTGTGGCCAGCAGAACCATGTGTGAGGCTGTGTTAGCATACCTCCCCCCCTCACAATTAGTATATATGCAATGTGTTCCCATGATCCATTGCTTCTTCTTCTACTATCTTAGTGTACCTTCTAAAAACTGTAAATTTGCCGTATGTTTTGTACGGATACAGGAACACTATTTATTGCAACATTCCTCAAATGATAATGCCATATAGGTATTTGGTATGGGTATAATTATACTCCCATACACTTTGTATCCAGATTGATAAAAAATAACAGATGTAATACTGGCCATTATTTCATTGTAATGGACATTGTAGGCTACTTTGCTTGGACACAGTCCATACAGTATACCACCCGTGTGAGTGCTGTAAAAGGCTTGAGAGATGGTGGTGAATAGTATTTATATACAGTGTGCTCATATTTGAATAGCGACCATCGCCAGGGAAGCGTAATGACCATTCGGAGGCCAGGCGTGGACAGACAGTGATGTAATACCTAATACCATCCAATATTGGTGATGGAGCCTTCAAAACAATACAGATTACATTTGCACACACATACTGACGTCAACATTCCAATATGGCAATGTTCCCACACAACAGATAGATTTGCATATGTACCTTGAAATCAAGATTCCAACCTCAGAATCAAAATCTCAACTCAAATAAACAATCAAACCAAATATTATTTCAGAAACGCTGACTCCGGTTAAGGGCGTGTCGTTTATTTCCATGTGAATGTAGGCTTGTGAAGCCCTTTGAGACTGTAATGCGATTAAGGGCTACGTAAATATACTTGACTCTTAAATACGACAAAGAACACAATGACTGTACACACACACACATGTACACACACACACACACACACACACACACACACACTTACGGTTGGCAGAGCTTGATGAGGTCTTGGTCTGTGGTCCCGGGTGGCAGTCCTCTGATGTACAGGTTGGTCTTGCTGAGCTGCTCCGGCCCTCCCTGGCTGCAGCTGTTGGTGCTGGGGCTGGGCGGAGCCATGGGGTGGGGAGGGGGGGCATAGGGCTGCTGGCAGAGGAAGAGGGGGGTGTTAATGTCACTGGGCACGACACAATGCGCCATAAGGTCATGTTGTCACATGACTGTACTGTACATGAATGTGAAGGTGCTTTTATTGTCACATACACATACATGCATTTAACCCTTCCCTCAAGGGAGCAGTGGGCAGCCGCTGTGCAGCACCCAGAGACCAACTCCAGAGTGGCACTGGCTGGAGGGTGAACCTAACATGTTTTTAGATAGTGGGGGAAACCGGAGCACCTGGAAGAAACCCACGCAGACACGGGAAGAACATGCAAACTCCACACAGAGGCCGGGATGACCGGGGCTCGGACCCAGGACCTTCTTGCTGTGAGGCCACAGTGCTAAGCACTGGTCCACCGTGTTAAATTAATCTTCAACTTTTATTGCGTTTTGTTGTGTGAGGTATCAAAGCTTTTTATTTTTAATGTGCACTAGCAAGGTCCAAAAGATGACATGGTGTTTGGAATCCTTGATGGGATTCATCTTTACTATATGTGACACAATGTTTCCATGGAAAGTAAATCTGATGGCTTAAATAGAGGCACTGTTGTTTTTAAATGATATTATCATACGTGTATTTTCAGCACCAACAATCATTTTTTACATTTTATTATCACGGTTATCATCAATACCGGTATATCGCTACACCCCTACATTCTTCATATTAGCCAATATCAATGAGTACCACATTGTGAGTACCAACTGTGTGTTATACAGTAAGCATATACGGTAAAGGAAATAGGTCGTAAGGCTATTTATGCTGAAGGACAACTTCTCTACAGGGATCTGGGGTTTAAAGAACTTCCTGGTATCTGTGACTTTCAAATGATGCCAACTTCCTGCTTGGTATTCAAACCCTCCAAAGCAATCCCATTACACTCGAAGACAATATACACCTCCCAGGGTGTGATATTGTGATGCAGCCGTCAGCAAACATTCTGCGACGAAGCCCGTCTCCGAGCCATAGTTATATGAATTACCCTCCCGTTTTCAATTTAATTTCCTCATTTTCATTCAAAATGTGTTAAATACTCCCTAAAAAATCTCTCTCCCCCCTTCCCTCTCTCTCTCCCCTCTTCCCTCTCTCTCTCCCCTCCCTCTGCCTCTCATGCTACTTTTCTTTGCTTGGTTTGTCGTTCTTCCCGTGACTGCGGGGCTGTTAGTGTGGATTTATGGTCTAGGAGTCAGGGCCTCCTGCTCACAGCCCATTTATATCTCTATCGCAGGGACTGTCTGGTGACACACACACACACACACACACACACACACACACACACACACACACAGAGAGACAGAGGGACAGAGAGAGAGAGAGAGATAGAGCCATTGAACTCAAACCCTATGGGCAGAGTGAGAGAATGACAGGACGAGAAATCGAGAGAGAGAGAGGGATGATTCATACTGCGATAAAGCAAGTGATAGATGGATGGATGAGAGGAAAGGTGAAAAAATGATTGGAGAGAGAGAGAGAGAGACAGGGGGGGGGGGACAACAGAGGAAGCTAAATGCCACCAACCAGCCCCAGTTAACTGCGTAAGCCCCTCAGCCTACCCTAAGACCACCTACAAGGCGATAACACACACACCATTAGCACCAACCCCCCATCAACGTGAGTTGTCTAGCAAAGCATGACTGATTCCTAGTGCTATTTTGAGAGTGTGTGTGTGTGTGTGTGTGTGTGTGTGTGTGTGTGTGTGTTATGCCAGCATGTGGCCTCTCCTCCCACCAGACAATAAGCTGAGGTTCCCAGAGGCCAGTGAGATGTGTCCCTCAATAGACGGCCAATTACCAGGCGGGACTGCTACAGTCACCAATCGCAGAAACACGTGTGAATTTTATAGTGGTAGTAGTTTTATAGAGGTTTTAATCAGTCCACTTGTATGTTTTGCTATTTTTAATTTTTTATTTTATGAACAATGTTCTGGGTTGGTAATCATGTTTTATATTAAAAGGCACCTAATTATTATTATGAATAATATCGCCACAACCACAGATAGGGAGAGGGTGAACAGCCAATCGTTCTCTGTCCTCATCTCAAGCACACCTGTGCAAGGTTGGGCATTCTTTTAGATCGTTCCAGTCAGGTCGTCTTGTATATTGCCATGACTGGTAGATGCATGCTGAATGTATTGTGGCTATATATTGGAGAATGACATAAATGGCATGCCATGTTACCACGTATCTCTGAGCGCTATTATACCACTTGATCTTGTGTGCGTGCCACACATGCTTGCACATACACACGCCTCATTCCCACCGCTTAACACTCTACACTTAACATAGTGCGTGACAAGCCATTTATATGCAAATCCATTGGCACACATTGAAGATGGCTACTGCAGAATGTGAGTGCCTGCATCGAAGTTGAAACAAATCTCTCTCTCTCTCTCTCGCTCTCTCTGTCTCTCTCGCTCTCGGTCTCTCACACTCGCTCTCTCTCTCTCTCTCTCGGCCCTCCAGTGCTCTGCTCCTCCAGGCTCCAGACCTGGCTTGCACCCCGCGCTTCGGAATCCGCGTGTCCCGCCCTATTGATTTGCTTTCATTTCTTAAGGTCAGAAGCGGAAATCTTACACAACGAGGCATGGAGGGTCAGAGCCAGCCCATTACTTACAGTGCCGGGTGACAGAAAAGTGGGCAGAAAGGGAGAAAGAGGAGAAATGGGGGGGGACTGGGATTATTCAAGGGAAAAGCAAAAAGGCGGTTCCCCCGCGATGAGGGATGGGCTTGGAGACGAAGGTCTCTGAGAAACAGCCGTTGCTGTTTAGAGCAGGGATGGGATGGGATGTGCCCGGTATGAGGAATACAGAGAGCTGGTACTTTTGACTTGAGATGATTTTGAGTTGAGGCCTAGTATACCACATACTCTATGAGGAGCGAGAACATACAGTAGGAATGGGAAAATAATAATTTAAAATACAATTTTATATGAAAATGACAATGTATAATTCTATTAAGCTTTTAAGATCTGGAAATATACCCCTCTCTTATTTGAACTCCACATGTGGAATGTCCACATTTCCTTTTCCTTTCTTTCCATTTGTGAGTTTGTGTGTGTGTGTGTGTGTGCGCTACAGCATGTGTGCTTTCAGGATGGTGAACGACCTCGTACACACACACACACACACATACACACACGCACACACACACGTCCCCATCAGTTTCCTGTGTGCAACCTGCTGGAGGTTAATAACCGGCCTCGTTTCTGCTTCCGGATGCTTCTGTGACTGCTGTTTACCCACGGCCTGTCAGCCTGTGAGCTACAGCCTCCCAGATACAGTACACGGGAAATACAGGCGTCACATGTTAAGGGTGACACGGACAATGGGTATTTCTGTAGAGAGTTGGAGGGAGTGATAAGGGAAGAGAGAGAGAGAGAGAGAGAGAGAGAGGGTGAGAGAGAGAGAAATAGAGAAATAGATAAATAGAGAAAGACAGATACAGAGATAGAGAGAAAGAGAGAAAAAGAGGGTGAGAGAGAGAGAAATAGAGAAATAGAGAAAGACAGATACAGAGATAGAGAGAAAGAGAGAAAAAGAGGTTGAGAGAGAGAGAAATAGAGAAATAGAGAAATAGAGAAAGACAGATACAGAGATAGAGAGAAAGAGAGAAAAATAGGGTGAGAGAGAGAGAGAGAAGAGAAAAGAGAGCGAGAGAGTAAGAGAGAGGGAGAGAGAGAAATACATAGAGAGAAAGAAAGAGACAGAGAAATAGAGAAAGACAGATACAGACAGAGAAAGAGAGAGGGTGAGAGAGAGAGAGAGAAGCACAGCAATAAAAATGGCAAGAGAAGGAATGAACGCGGGGGGGCGGGGGGCAAGGGGGTGCGAGTGAAAGAGCGAGCGAGGGAGTCAGTGGTTATGACACTTCAAAGGCCTCCAGGTGGTAAATGAGAAAAACCCTCCATTTCTTCCCTTCAGCCCCCCCCCCCCACACACACACCACAACCCTACTGTGTCACGGTGCTACAGGAGCCTTGCTGGGGATTTCAATTTGCTGCGCCGCATTTTAGACGAGCAGAATGGTTTACACAGGCCCAATTTACTGAGCCAGCCATGCGGGGGGGTGTATTACTATATGTGTGTGTGAGTGTGTGTTGTGGGGGGCTGTCATGCTACAGACTGTTTATGAGTGTATTAAGTGAGGATGATAAATCTATCGTGTGTGTGTGTGTGTGTGTGTGTGTGTGTGTGTGTGTGTGCATCTGGCAACCTCTTCACAATTCATTTTAATCGTGAGAAAAGGCGCCATTTTGAACATTTGTTGAACCAGTAGGCACCAACAGACCAAGACAAGAAACATATAAAATCACATGGAATCTCATCAGTAGTAGTAGTGTGTGGACTAATGGCTGTCACCACGCAGGATCATCCCATGAATGTGTATAAAGGCATTTCTATTTATTTTTATAGTGTTTTAATATTAAACCATTTGGTTATTTTATAAACCTCTTTGCTTCACTGAATTGGCCTGTTGTGGGAGGCAAGACGTGACCCATTTCCATGGCAATAAACATCATCTACTTGACTACACATGGGATTTTCCAAGCTGAAAGGAGTTACAGAATTACTGTACTATAGAAGCATGTCCATCTCTCTCTCTCTCTCCTTCTCCCTCTCCCACTTTCTCTCGGTCTCCCTCCCGCCGTCCCGGGGGGGGGGGGGGGGGGGGGGGGGGGGGGGGGGGGGGGGGGGGGGGGGGGGGGGGGGGGGGGGGGGG
>JAODUE010048861.1:0-21510 GCA_027564755.1 Amblyopsis hoosieri | reverse complement strand
CAATCCCCCCTGCGCCCCCCCCCCCCCCCCCCCACTTACCCCCCCCCCCCCCCCCCCCCCCCCCCCCCCCCCCCCCCCCCCCCCCCCCCTCCCCTCCCTCCCTCTGCAGGGCTCCACCTGCCAGAGCTGTGGCTGCAGGCAGAGGGGTGGCTGTGCACCAGCATGGTAATTGGGTGTGATGTATAGGAGGGCACTGCAGGCCGAGCGTGCTCGCTCAACGCTGGCCCCGAGCCAGGCGCCAGCGTGCTGTCAATATCACACGACTAACGCACCCTCTTCTGGAGAGCTGCTCTGTACGTGCGTGCGTGCGTGTGTGTGCGTGTGTGATCTGCTTGAAAAGTGTCTCCAGAAAAGAAATAAATAAATCAAGGCACCACTTCCCCCCTCCCCACTACCGCAAGCACATCTTCTGCTAATTCATTCTGGCAAGAAAAGAAGAAACACACACACACACACACACACACACACACACACAAACATCTCTGCAAAGAGTCTTTACAAGCGGCGTACGGTGCCCGAGTCCTCACCTTCCAAAGTGCCAGCGCTAGCATCGGCTATGCAGCATAGCTAGCGGCAGCCACTTAAGCCCAGGGAGGAGACAAACCCCCGTCCAACCCATCTGGGAGTGCTGCTTCCAAAACCCTCAGCTGCTAAAACACATGTTCTGAGAGCCACACCTGCATCTCACTGCAGAGACACGACGATATGTGACAGAGAGAGAGAGAGAGATATAGAGAGAGAGAGAGAGAGAGAGAGAGAGAGAGAGAGAGATAAAGCCATCTCCTGTCGCTGTCATGACCTACCATCTCTTCCCCTCCATCCCTCCTTCCCTCCATCCCACCCTCCCTCCCGGTAGCGAATCATCTCCCAGGCTCCTGGGACTAGAACTGCTGCTGACTCCAGAGCCAGTGTCTCCGTATGTGGGGAAACAAGAGATAGCAAGTCATCCGCCCTTGCCTCATCCTCCCTGGGCTGACACTAGCCTCAGGGCCTCTCTGCCTCGGCTCCTGTGATGCTATTGGACAACAACACAGGGGGGCTATTTTTAAATGTGCTGATTGGTTTATCTAGGATTTCTTTCCAAGAGAGACTTGAAGTTCTCTCTCTCTCTGACACTCCCTCCCTCCCTCATTCTTTAGCTAGTAGTCTGAGCCTTTTCCTTGCTGCTATTGGACAATGCGTTTATCATAATTCTATATCTTAATAATATTGCTGTTTAATAAGACACTGTGACTGTAAGGTGCATTCTGAGATGCATTAAGACTAATTTGAAGTGCTAATGCAATGAATGGGGGAATGTTTCCTTTCCTACACTTGTAGGAATGACTTTGATTTTCAACTGCTAGCACACTGCAAAGCAAATGGGACAAAGTGACTTTAGAGCACGGTGAACTCATGACCTTCCAACAGTAAAATGTTAAGCACAGAGGACTAGAATCTATTGCTCTATATTTGTACATTTGCATTTACAGCCTTTACATGTGATTTTATATAGAGTGACATATGCAGTACGTCATATCAAATAGTATGTTGTCATAATTAGCAGTATTTAGGGCTATCGCCATTAAGTTCATTAACATATTATCTAAGTATAATTATATATAGAAAAGCTAATAGAGCTTTTCCACCACCTGGTACCAGTTTGACTCAATTCTACATGCTTTCTGGTGTATGGTGAATGGTCTGCATTTATATAGCGCTTTTCTAACCTTCCGGACACTCAAAGTGCTGTACAGTATTGCCTCACATTCACACACATTCACACACCGATGGTGATTGCTGCCACCAACCACCGGGAGCAGTTAGGGTTTGATGTCTTGCTCAAGGACACCTCGACACTTTGTGAGGAGTTAGCCGGGATCGAACCAGCAACTTTCTGATCACCCGTCACCCCGCTCTGCCCACTGCGCCCGTCGCCCCGGTGTAGACATACTGTTTACGACAAATGAGAATGTCCGCCGTCTCTCTGAACTGGGCAAGGCTACCAAAGGCATCCCAGCAGTGTAGGTAAAAGTAAAAAAAAAGTTTTTACTACAGCTCTATAAAAGGACTGCAACAGCAAGACTGGTTTGAACAGTGACATCACCATGACTACCAGCTATATTGAGGGGGTAGTACCGTATCTGCAGTGGAAAACAAAGCACCTATAGTGTCAAAAGTGTCGAGTCAAGCTGATTCCATGCAGTGGAAAAAGCCATAAGAGCACGCACAGGCCTAATCCTTGTAAAGACCTAAACTGAGAAACAGGAGCCTATCTTCCAAAAGCGTACAGTGAAGATCTGCCCAGAGATCTAAAACGTGAGTTGTCTATTTTACTTGTCCAGTAAAAGACCTTTGCACCAGTACAATAACAAAGACCAGTTCTGAGAGCACATGGCTGTTTAATATTTAGTCCAGCAACCGAGCTTCAAAGAGGCCAGGCAGGGCAAAGCCCACCTTACAAGTCTGTGTGCGGTGCAACCGCCCCTTCCTGACAACCGTAAAACCCAGTAAAGCTCTGTGCGGACATTAACAGCCAAGCGGTGTTTAGGTGACGTGACGGGTGGGGGCCGGAGCGGGTGTGGGCGGACGGGTGATTACAACGGCTTGGCCGCGAGCGAGGTGACCACAACAGAGGGATAAGCAGAAGGAATGGAAAATAAAATAGAAAAACGAATGGCGCGAGAACTCGCTGTGGGCAGGGCCACATCGAACCTCTGCAGACGTAAATATTTGGCCTGATTTGTCATCGTTACGGCCAGCTGGGTCCTCTAGAGCTAGCGTGGGAGTGAAGTCTGCAGGATAGATGGAGTACCAGTGAGTGGGTGGAATATGAGAGGATTGCAACAAGGGGGGGGGATTGTCCCCACCCCTGCTCATCTTTTACATATAACATCTTGCTTAATGAAGGATAAATAAATGCTATTTGAATTGCTGCCAGCATTAATTTATACAGGCATCTCTAATAATGATTTACAGTAACGCATTTCAGTGTGTTCAGAGGCTGTGCTCAACACTAAAAACATGTTTTTTGTTACTTAACTGAAACTGTGTGGCGGTTTAACAGCCTATTATTGTACATGTTATTACAATTTATAATTTGGTCATTTAGCAAACACTTTAAGCCACTTACAAGCAGTGTTGGGCAGTAACTAGTTACTAGTTTTTTTTTTATGAACAATAAAAATGAACAAATCAAAAGGTTGTTTGATTTAATCCAAAATTAAATTGAGATTAATTTAAACAACAGATCTGTATTGGACGCTGAATTTTAACATGTAGTTGCCCAGCCAGTAGTGTGGGAATTACAGATGCTCTTTTTAATAGACTTTATCTACAAAATAATATTTAATTAAGAAAATAAAAAAAAATGTAAAAATGTAAATGCATGAAACAATGAAAGTGAGGCGAGCTCAAGTTTCAATCAGTCATAGAGGATTCACACCGTAGGATCTATTATGTGAAGGAACAGAGCAAGATTAACAGAAAAGATACAGCCAGAGCACACCGACAAAGACTGAACCTCTCTCTGGCTCTCTCGCCCTGCCCTCTCTCGCCCTCGCTCGCTAATTGGACACATTTTTCAGAAGCCAATTGTTTCAACCCAGGATGTCCAGACACAGTGGAGGTAACAGATTGGCCTTCCCAACCTACAGTACTGCACCACAACCTACTGCTGTAACACACAGAGGGCCTACTGCTCTAGCACACCATGACCTACTGCTCTAACAGACAGAGGGCCTACTGCTCTAACACACAGACCTACACACAGAGGGCCTACTGCTCTAACAGACAGAGGGCCTACTGCTCTAACACACAGACCTACACACAGAGGGCCTACTGCTCTAACAGACAGAGGGCCTACTGCTCTAACACACAGAGGGCCTACTGCTCTAACACACAGACCTACACACAGAGGGCCTACTGCTCTAGCACACCATGACCTACTGCTATAACAGACAGAGGGCCTACTGCTCTAACAGAGGACCTACTGCTCTAACAGAGAGGGCCTACTGCTCTAACACACAGAGGGCCTACTGCTCTATCACACAGAGGACCTACTGCTCTAACAGAGATGGCCTACTGCTCTAACAGACAGAGGGCCTACTGCTCTATCACACAGAGGACCTACTGCTCTAACAGACAGAGGGCCTACTGCTTAACACACTACGACCTACTGCTCTATCACACAGAGGACCTACTGCTCTAACACACAGAGGACCTACTGCTCTAACAGATAGAGGGCCTACTGCTCTAAATGAGAGGACCTACTGCTCTATCACAGAGGGCCTACTGCTCTATCACACAGAGGGCCTACTGCTCTATCACAGAGGGCCTACTGCTCTATCACACAGAGGGCCTACTGCTTTAACACACTACGACCTACTGCTCTATCACACAGAGGACCTACTGCTCTATCAGACAGAGGGCTTACTTCTCTAACACACAGAGGACCTACTGCTGTAACACACAGAGGGCCTACTGCTCTATCACAGAGGGCCTACTGCTCTATCACACAGAGGACCTACTGCTCTAACACACAGAGGGCCTACTGCTCTAACACACAGATTACCTACTGTTCTATCAGAGAGGGCTGGGTGGATGTAATAGCAGAGCTTCTTGGGATGACAGGATCGCTGATTGGCCGGTGAGTTGAAGAGTATTATCTGTGATGTGTGGCGACGGAGATATAAAAAAAAGGATAGATAGACGAAGCTGGGCCATCCCAGAGCACCATTTGTTACGCCGTTCTCCAGACAAACAAATTTATGTCTCGCTGCCAGAAGGTCAACTGTGCACAAATTCATAAATAAGCCTGTAATTGGAGCAATAGCAGACGAGTCTCAAAGGCCACTAGCAGCCTGCCCCTCACTACATGACTAACTGACATTGTGTGTGTGTGTGTGTGTGTGTGTGTGCGTGCGCGTGTGTGTCCGTGTTATATCGCACACAATGAATATCTGTGTCTCAATGTGTCTCCTGCACTAAGGACACTGGGTAATGGCTGCACGACACAGTCAAAATGATAGCTGGGTTACAAATTGCTGACTCATTCTCTACTGTGTATAGCATTAAAGAGCCAGCATGTGAACAGATAGTGTGCAAGACTATACTGATGCCGTTAGGAATTCCAAGTCACACCTCTGCATTCAAAATGTACTTTTTGGCTAGGCACTCCCATATTGTTGTGTGGCTGGTGTTTTCATTCTGACCCTTATTGCCTATGTGTCGCATCGCACGTGCACAGACCCTGTTAACAAGCATCTCTGTCCAATTACACCACTGTGGGCCAGAGTGGAGAAATCTCCTTTCCCCACCCTTAACAGACACTCACACCATTTATCTTACACTGCCTGTACAATATCCTTTATACAGAAATAACAGACAGTGAAACAATTCTGTCATAGTAAAACTATAATAATAATAATAATAATAATAATAATAATAATAAATATAGCTGCAAGCAGCCATGGACGGGACTAGCCTAATCAGAGGCCGCAGAGGAATCAAAGACGCCAGCAAATGACACCAGAACCGCCGGCTAGCCTAGAAGGACTCCCGCTAGCTTACCCGTTAAGTTTGGTTTGAATCGGTCAAAGTGGAGCCGAGATACTTTCTGTTATGAGGCTTCACCACCAACTTCAAAGGCCTGTCATTACTGTTTGAAATATCAAATATCCACAAAGGAAACGTTGTGAGGCTTGATCCAAAGAACACCTATACCAATTTCAAAAGATCAAAAATCAAAAGATCAGACATTATTTGAGAGAACAATTAGAAAAATTGTTTATATAATTAAAAATGGCGGATAATCTAAGTAGACGCATCGTGACGTCACATTGTGCGTTTGATTCAGGTCCTGAGGAATCCAATGATATGAAATATTTGAAAATCAGTTAAATATTAAGCAGAAACGTGAATCGTGAGCAAATTTTGACATTATAGCTGTTCAGCTGTTCAGAAACGACAAAAGCCATCGCCATTAAACGTTTTGGAAAGGATCATTACACTGAGTACGTGTCTTGTCAAGTTTCATGTCAATCGGATGAGGCATGTCGAAGATATAGTGTCACTTCCTGCTTGGTGGGTTTTCATTGTGTCATAGGCGGGGCTAATGGTAAGCCATGCCCACCAAAGTTATTAAGGGTCGAGGGGACATAGGTCTGAAGGGTCCTAACCAAGTTTTAAGTAAATCTGATGTACACTTCCTGAGATATTCCATTTGTAAGTTTTGAAAATTCTAGGTGGCGCTGTTCAAAGACGGTGGGTGGTATTGATAATATTCTTATTATTTAGGCTCAGGGCGTAGAGAAAGGTCACATCAAGTTTCATGCCAATCGGTTGAAGCGCGTCGAAGATATAGGCTTACTTCTTGTTTGGCGGGTCGCCGTCAAATTCTATATCTGGTTGCTAAGTAACCTTTTCGAAAATCAAAAATACAAGAAAGTTACATTACATTTCAACATGTCGGTTTATATGGAGACAGTAGGGATTAATGGGAAAACATGCATACATAATGTGAAAAAAGGAATACTCGAATCCCAATATTTAAATTGAATACATAACCAACGAACAATAACCCGAATAATCGAATATTTGGGGCCAGCCCTAAAGGCAAGCATGTCATTTTTCCATGTGAATATTCAGGCTCTCTTTCACATGCTAAATAGTGGCACCAATGTTACATTAGGATCCTGTGGAAGTCACCAGACTAAACGCTGCCACCGAATACCAAAAAGCTTTTGTGGGGTGAAGGCTTGAAAAAGCCATGACAAATATGGGAAAGAATGGCTGGATTGATCCATTTGATAAAGCTTCTTTTACAACATACATCTGACTGCAAAGCGTTTCCAAGAAAGAGAGAGAGAGAAAAAGAAGTATACTGTATTAGAGCATTTACCAATAAATACCAGCATGTGATAAAGGACTGCATATTTCTTTGGATATTTGGACAGATTATGTTGAGTTTTCATTAGCTGGGGTGCAGGAGAGAGTGTGGTATGAAATGAGAAGATTTTAGTTTTTGTATTGCTTTTAAATATGTACAGTAAGTAAGGTTCTTCTACAATTACATTTATGTCAAAGCATATGCTTGTATCCAAAGCCACACTCAAATGGTCACATATAAATGATTCTGAAGTAAAAGATAAATGCACCAAATTGATCGTCCCAATCCTGGGTCGCCCAACTTCCCAGTGGGAAATTAATTATATTGAATCACAAGCAACGTATTAAAGAACAGACATTCTATTGCTATTCCTCTCATTTCATTGAATCTTTACTGGTACCCGCACATTCTACGGTAACTGTATTCTACTTCACCCTAAAAGCAACAGAGGACGGCTCTCACCCACCCACCGCAAATCTATAATTCCATGCTGATAGCTTCAACCTTGTGGCTCCATCCGCCAACTCTAGAATCACCCTCCCCTCCCTCTTTCCACCCCCCTACCCCTAAAACCCCAATTTGTCAGAGTGCTGTGGCAAGCCAAGTTTAGTAGGCCAGAGAGAGAGAGAGAGAGAGAGAGAGAGAGAGAGAGAGAGAGAGAGAGAGAGAGAGAGATTGCCAATCTGCAGGGCACAGTGTGTTAAGCAGAAAATCACCCTCGAAGGAGAACCCTCGTTTCTCAACACACACACGCACGCACAGAGCCAGGCCTGCCTCCTCAGGCCTATACGCTGCAAGGCTGCCGTGAGTCTCCCGGCAGGGGCTGCAGGGAGTGGATCATCTTACTCCCTGTCAGTGTGGGAACAATGCCACATTGTGTACCATCTCTGGCACGACCTTGCCGAACCCTGGGAGCGCTCCGTGCGCTGACGTGCACAGGAACGCCGAGAGGTTCAAGTGAACGCCGCTTCGGTTGCTCCTGTGCGTTGTAGAACTTTGTTTTAGTTTGGTTTGTGTCCCCAGGCCACAAGCAATCACTTTATTGTCATCGCTGACTACATTATACGTGTGCTTATACTCCACTGTTATTCAGAATATGGATATATTTTAATTTTGGAATATGTTAATGATATGAATTACAATTAGGCCATTTAGCAGATGCTTATACAAAGTGAGTACAATTACAATAAAAGTAGAGGTTAGGAATTATTCTCAAGGATGAGGTCATGCTGGGGCTGAACACACGACCGATGACGACCTTGGCGACTTTAAACAATGAATAGAAATGTAGTGGTGCTTCAATCCCCTCCACAGCTACTGGCCATGCACCTCGGTAGCATGTGCAATCAACTGCATTTACTTATTTTGTATTCATTTGTATTCATTTAAAGGCCTTCGTGTTTTCGTTGCCTGTGAAGACTGACAGACCGCTGAGTCAACTCTGCCTCGCCGAACCCGGAAAAGGGTGTCAGGTTCCAAGCATTCCATCCAAGCGCTTCCTGCCACAACTTACTGGAAAAAACAGAGGGGGATCTAACTGTGTCTTCCACTGGTCATAACCGGGTAGGGGAGGTTTTACCCAAACTTGTCCCTATCACGTTATTAAACTAACGTGACCGACACAACACGGGAGGTATATAGGCCGTGGGCGGGACAAGGAAGGCAGACAGAAAGAGGTACAGAGAGGGCTGCTAGAGACGAACGGGGGGAGTGGAGGTGATGGATAGTGTTGGAGAGCTTTGCCAATGGAGAGTAGTTGCAGAGTTGGGGTTGTCCAGCCCTCGTGATGTGATTTATTCATGAGATAATTCACCGGGGCTGTGGAGGAGGAGAGCATAATGGTGTAACGTTCCTCCGCACCTCCCGTGCCTGACCGCTTGCCGCATTGACTCAGGGCCGGCTGGGGAAGGGTTGGGGGGGGATGGGGGGAGGGGGTGTGTCTGCATGCAACACTAGGATATGCCAAAAGATCAGGGTCTGTGTCAATACATGCCAGGTTACGGCTGACCTGCTAGCTGTGCAATGCACTGCCAATCGTAACTACTGTAGTAATCACGTCTTGCTTTAAAGAGTAGCTACAGTACACCCCAAACCTTTTAGTTGATACTATTGTATTTCGGTTTGCTGAAATATTTACGATTGATTCAGGTTTGAAGGTAAAGTCATCTATGGCAAGCTATTTGTAATTTGTAATTTTTGATTCAGGTTTAAAGCCTGCAGCAGACATAAATTTGTGTTTTGAGTTTGTCACACTGCAGAAAAAGGTACCACCCAGCAAAATAAGTACATCAAATTACGTTTCAAAAGCGTGAAAATATAACCAGCATTATCTGTTCTCAAACGCTGGGCGTGTGTCAGCAGAAGGCGCTGTAAACACCCTCATTGCATGTTCTACAGTAAACTCCATATCGCAATGTTGTGCCAAAAAGATATCCTCAGCCGATCATTGATTGGAAAATGCAGACATGCATTTTATGAGTTGTGTTTTCACTTTAAATAGATGTATACTGGTAAAAATGATTAGATTGGTTATAAAATAGGGCTGTGTGTGCTCTCGTGGGCAGAAATCAGTTTCCATCAGACCACTTTTTAGCAGATCACTTTTTGGCATGACACCTGCAGATGCCGCAATATGCTGTTCTTGTCAAATTAATCTAACCTACAGTTTATTGGATTGGATTTTTTTCGTTTGTGGTTTATATTTTATTAAGAGGATTGGACTACATAAAGACAGTTGGATTATTTGGATGCTGATTTGAATACGAGAATGCCGACTGGATTTGGCAGCCAGGTGTTAGCAGCTAGGCTACTAAACCAGTAGCTTTCAAATAATGCACATTGACTCGCAACCACATTTTGTGCTTATTTAAAATTCACCAAATATCTCCTCGCATTTCGCTATTTTACCGTTCTCTGTGAGTGTTGAAAAAAAAAAGTGGCGAACACCGCTCAAAAACCAAGCCGTAGTACTATGCTTTGCTTCACAGTGCGTTTTTACGTGTGGGGGGATGTGTGTTCCTAAGCATGACTAACCCTGCCTATAATGCTTGACAAAATAAAAATGAAATTTTAAGTTAAGTTGTAAAACTTAGAATGAGCTTTATGAGAATGTTTGGCAACTGCCCTCTAAAGGTTAGTCTATTGACCGATTTGAAATGAGTAATGTCTGCCTCCCTGTATCCAGCCAATGTGGGTGGTTGTGAGGATAGCTTTTAATATTGTACATTGCAGCACCTGGAGGTAGATTCTGCAAGAAGTCTGCTAGAATGAGGGCTTGTTACAATACAAAGTAATGGTTTACAGCCATTCATGCGTAGAGCTAGATCTGAGACTAGAGCATTTATGAAACCAGTTCAAAGACGAGTATATCTTTGTAAAGATTTGTTTTGATAGGGTTTGATTGATTCAAAGTTGTTCTCATAAAAATCCACAAGTTTACCTGTGTTTCCTTTGCTAAGCCCTTGCCTGTTCATGCCTATCTATTCATAAAGCTGCTCAATATCAGAACATTAGGATCACAGCGCAGCTTGGAGGACCATACATCTCTGTATAAAATGTACACTAGTCCCTGATTGGCAATACGGTTTCAAGATGCTTTATGAATCAAAGCAAAGGATTATGGGTTTCTTGTATGACTATTCCTAGCTATTTCAAATCAATCCTTTACAGAAACACTCCCATGGTGCAGGCTGTAGCGTCTGCGTGAAGAAATAAAAAAAAAGGATTTGTTTATGCTATTTTGTAGCAATTATAACAATTGTTTATGAAAGCAAATGCAGAAGTACCCTCTCTCTTGTCTAGTTAGGATACTAATTTGATTGCACATATGGTATGGTACGTTTTACATTAAATCACTGTATCTTCTAATTCATCACAGAGGAACACTTTTAATGTTCTTTCAATGCAAATGTTCCCTTTACATGTCAATTTTCCCAACATTACATTTTTATTAGCGCCAAGTTGTGAGGCAACGTCAAAGATGAAAATCAGCAGTGGCCTGGCCCTTTGTACTTGCTAAACGGTTTCTAAACTATTTATTTACCCTCCAATGGAGTCTTTGCGTGAGGCGATCACAGCAGCCTATTATTGTGGTGTGTGGCCCTCCATTCTTTGGCTAAATGTGTGGGGCTGGGCTCCATTGTAGCAAAGCGCAGATTACCACATGAACAGCAAGCTCTTTGGCTCAGGCTTCTGCATCCCCGAGACAGTAGCCTCATTGTGGGGCTGAGTACGGTACAGGTCTGCCTGCGACCGTGGACGCTGCATTACCATGACAATGTGCCTCATGCCGGGCTTTCTTCAAGCGATGCAGCGCATGAGGACCGGCCAAAAGATGCCACACAGAAATCAGACCGTTAAAGCGGAGGTCAGCAAGGTGTGTGGAAATGCATAATGAAATATGGCGGTTTAATGCCCGAAGGTCTGACTTCATCTGCTCAAGTTTTAGGACTCAAGGATTTTCAGATCCGTCTAAGGATGAGTTAGGAGAACCAGGCAAGGAGCAACACAGGGCCTCTTTGCTTTATATGACAGATTTTGACATGGCCTTCTTTGTCGCTCGGTGGATTCCTCAAGGACACGGAGGATGACGTCAGTGTCAGACTATCCTTGAACCACAAAAGGCATTAAGGAGAGAGCTAGCAGGCTAGCCGGCAGCTAGCAGGCTTGATGCTCTGTAGCGAGAGCTACAGCTGGCTCGCAGATGTGAAGTGAGATCTATAAGATAACACAATTGAGTCATGTTTCGCAGGAGTAAACAACTAACAGTCTGACAGGAACTTGTGTCGCGTCATGACCACTTGACGATTCTATCTTCGTTAAACTCCAGCTGTTGAAGACAGTTGATTGTTGTCTCAACCTAATGGCCTACCAATCAGAATGAGGGTGACACACTATAGCACCGATTAATGTTTACAGCAGCTTCACTGGCGTGGGAGGCTAAAAAGTAAATGACTGCCTTCTTAAAGCTATTTTCTTCTACCCCACTTCTGGTAACTTCCATACTGCAGAGTTTTTCCTGGCTCAGAATGGGCCTTTGGGGGGTGACTTCAGCCCCCGGACATCCATATGGCATGCTCCCCCGGAAGAAGTTCTTAAAGAATTTAAAGTAAAATGCAGCAATTTAGTGCACTTTGAGAGGCTAGATCTATAAAGAACGCAGTATGCAGGAAAAACCATGTACTATAAGCATAACATATATACTGTATATCGCATCCTAAATATTACATAATCAAATAATTGTATGTGTCAACATTTACCAGATTAGCAGTGTTACAATTAGCAGACAATCCTATCCAAAATTACTTAGAATGAGTATAAATGAAAAAAGGTTAGATATCTTGTTTGAGGATGCTTACTGGTAGGTCAACTCCAGGGCTCAAACCTGTTATTGATTTCCAGTCTTACCTGTACATCTTACAGCCTTGTGACAACTTACTGTATTTTAGATATGTATGTGAATAAATTACCTAAGCTCTCCTCGTTAGAACTTCCAGGAATGACTATATGTCTTGACCTTTGACCTTTCCCTCTTTGTTTGTAACCCCCTCTTGCGTGTCTTTTATTGGAGCTCTTATAACCACTGTAAACAGACCCTTTGTCGTCATTGTAAACGGCTTGCTGTTCTGAAGACACCCCTCTCCCTTCTATCACAGTATAAATAAATGTAGCTGCCTCTAAACCAGGAGCATATTAGCATGCTGTGGTGCGTCTTCTCCATGGCCATGCTTTCATTAAATATATTAATTTAGACACCGATGACTCCGAGCTGAATGACTGTAATCTCACAAAACCCACGGCCTTCTGTCTGGGAGTCCAACACCCAGACCACTAGACTATCCTGCCCCACATCCTAAAAATACCAAATGAAACTTAAGTAAAAAGAAAGACAGCAGCAGCCACATTTTAATACAATTCAAGACTAACCAAAAATATATAAATCTGAGAGATGCTGAGGAGTGTTTTCAGTCATTCAAGTTGTGCTATTTTGAGCTATATTTAAAGAACAGTGGAAGCTGAATTGTGTGATTTCTGACAGGCATTGGATTGGCTGGCAGGCATCTTTGTTTTAGAACTAGCATTGTGAGCAACAGTTGCTACACGAACTGTACTGCCCAAATCTTTCATCCACTTAGCTCCGTATTGATTCTACATCTCTCATAAAATATACGTGCATGTACTACAGCCAATCAGGATCGTGCATGGCATCTCTCCATAGATGTCAGACCTCTAGCTGGACTATTTTAAAACATTTCAACTTGGCAGTGCATCAGGTATCGTAATTCTCTACGCTCACTTGAAAGCTGGCACCACCTATTCGAGGGTATTCTTCGGCACTCTTCCAAGTTTAATGTTTTTAAAATGATCGGAGAATAAAAATGTTTTAAAATACTAACATAAAACCATAGAAATGGATGGATGTTCATTGTGTGCCTGGGGTCAATAACTCACATTATTCTGTTGCTGGCTATGGAGGCATGCTTGAGTCTAGCATAACACGGCATTGTCCGAGACGTCTGAGCTCTGTTTTTGAAGCTCTGTTCAGCTGTGTGCCGCATTGCTGCCCGGTGCTTATTCAGAAACGAGGGTCTCAAACGGAGAGAAGCCGCTGCCTATAATGTCAGCTTAAAGGGCATTTGTGCTCTTCTGGTGACAAAATGCGCAGCAGTCATAATGTATATTACCGGGCGGAAATCACCGCAGTCGTTTCCGTGCGCAGGCAGGCGCACGTGCATTCACAACGCGCATGAGACACGAGCGTTGCCCCTCCCATGTCAGCTTCGTTCCCAGCGGCTAAACAATAAATAACTAAATCACAACACACTTAAAAGCCACCGGCGTGCCACGGTACCCACATATCACCCTCTCTCCAAGGTCCCACTCCTCTCCTAACTGCTCTAAATGATTTCAATTCCGGGGAAGAAAAAGCCATTCGCATAAAGTAATCAGTCTCGGCTCGCGCTCGCTCTCTCTTTCTCTCTCTCTCTCACGAAGACAGAATTATTTGACAACTCTGCTATATTAGACACCCCACTGGTGAGTGAAAAAAAAAATAAAAATAATAAAAATAAACAAATAAAAGAATTGCATCCAATTATTCTTCGCATAATGATAGCGCTGTTATCCGGCCACGCAGGGCCTCACAGACAAAGCACTTCCCCTTCCCTCTAATGCATCTTAAGCACCGACAATCGCCAGGAGTCATGTTAGAGCGGCACCTAATTTTGCAGCCTCCCCTGTCATTCCTTAAGAGTTACAGTCCATTGGCACTGTCTCAATAGGATATTTATGGTTGATCGGGGGTAGGGGCACAGTACATTAACTCTAGCCGCTCCCTCACGCCCCAAAAGAGAAAGCATATTGGCAGGCCTTGGCCGGGCGGTACATCAGGGTCGCTTTTTGGGCAGGCTCGACGTTGGCCCCCTATTGCCCCGGACGGGGAGTTTACGAGGAGGCTTTCCCCTGGTATATGACCGTGAAGACCTTCTATATATACACAGAGGCTTGCAGGGTTCGCAACACCTCATTGCCTTTGCTACCGCTAGTGCAATAAATCCTCCAACAGGAATGGATTGGTTGACCTTGAGGGTTGCCGGCATCGACGCTTGCAATCAAACACCACAAACTATCCCCCCCCCCCGCCTTCCACTCCCTCCCTCCCGCTATTTTTAACGTCTGCGTTGAGTCACGGCATGCTTTGACATTACCAGCATCATCCCACCCCGAAAGGCTGGAGATTCTGTAGGCCATGTGTGATTACACTGGCTCTGGACCAGCCTTCGTTTGGCCGCAGTGAGCTAATGGCTTAGCAGGCGCTGCAGCCGCGGAGCTCAGGTGTCGTCGCAGGGCTCTGTTACCTTACCGCCTCTGCTCATTGTGGATGAGCTGTGCTTAATAATTCATGGCCTGTAAGAATCGTCAAGCCCTAATTGGTGGCCGAGCTTACTCTTGGCACTGCAGGGGCCCGGCGAAGTGGCGCTGACTGCCCCGCCCCACTCCCCACCCCCTCGGTCAAAGCAAAAAAGGCTCGCTTCTCTGTAGGTTGAAGTTAAAAGGTGTGCCTTGGAACCCGAGAAGCGGCTTAAGCACACCAAGGCATGTATGCGCGTGCGCTGCTTGAATCAGGTTGCTTTTCACACGCTTTGAGCACAGAGGAACAGGGAAATGTTTCCCCTTAAAAGTGAAGCAGGCTAGGTCTAGCTTTTTTATTTGGAGGGGGGTGGGTGGTTGGGAGGGGGGGGGAGAGCCAAGAGTGGTGTCACCGTGTGCAGGGGTAAAAAGGACACTTTCCAAAATGTATTCAGACACACTCCGGCTTGACAAAGACACTACACTGTTGCATAATGCATTGATGTCTGTTCGCCAGTCAGAAATCACAGGCCAAGGCTTATGGGAATACCGTTTGCCTTTATGTATTATACATTTATGTATTTATACTTTGACAGTTAGGATGAAGCCCTGGAAAAAAAAAAAAGAAGGTATTCCACTCTTTGTGTATTCAGTTTTCTCTGTAGTATGTGAGTGTGTGTGTGTGTGTGTGTGTGTGTATATATACAGTATATATATACACATATACATACATACATACACACACACACACACGCACGCACACACACACACACACACTGTATATACATTTCCCTGCAGGTGGGCAGAGCTTCGGCTCTGTAGCTGCTGACATGGCTAACTGACTGAAGGCAGCGATAGAGGGGAATGTTTATCTGGAGGAGATTAAGATTTCTGTCAGACCAGCTAACAAGTAATCACATGATCATGTCAACATCTGTGTGTGTGTGTGCTCAGGGGGTTGATAGCACACAAAGAAGGCCTAGCTGAGCACGTGCACAAATTCATACATACTGACATTCAAGATCTCTTTTGTCTTCTGGACAGTATCGCTGTTGGGCAAAAAGATAATTGTGCTTACGTTACATACATTTTATGTCATCAAATATAGGCGCATTTTGTAAGATAAAGTATGTTTTAGCTCACATTTTGAAATGTGTCACTATTTGTCACGATGCTTATAAGCTCCAACATAGCTGTGGATGTTTTTATTATTTTATTTTACTTGTCTTGTCGCTGTACAGCAGCTGTATTCTGTATTTAAAAAAAATAATCTAAAATGTGTCAGTATGTGGTTGTGTCTGGTTTTATACAGTATTCTATTATAATCCTCACCTCATTTTGTTACTTAAACAATAATGGACATGTATAGGCTACATTTACATATATGGAACTGTAAATTATAAATATGATTCAATAAATACAGTACCTACAGTATATAGTCTGTGTTTTCATGAGGGGAAAACTGACTTTATAGCAAATGTCCCCATATGTAGTATTATGAAATAACTGCTTTATAACACATTTTATTCCAGTGATGGTACAATTACCCCCATGTGCGCATCCAATTTCCTCCCAGCCCAGGCCTTTTCTAGCTTTCTTATGCTTTCTCTCTCGATTTGTGCTCTCCTCCGCCCCCTCTCTGCCTTAGAGTCCTCTCTCTCCATCATTGACTCTCCTTCAAGTTTCTCCTCTCCTCTCCTCTCCTCCCCCCATTCCTTTCAGCTCCCCTCTCCAATTTCTCTAATAGCACGAAAATGAGTGCAGCCTCCCATGAAGCCGCGGTATGTGTTTAAGCTCTGCTTGCCACATGCCCTCTTGTTATCCCAAGAGCTGTGCTCCGGCTCGAGCAGAGCAGGGAGGCACTGTAGCGGAACCCCCGGGAACCCAACACGGGGGGAAAAAAAAGAAGAAGAAGAAGAAGAAGAAGACGATGACCTTCACCTGACGCGTTTCACCTTGTGATCCTTTTCCTCCCGTCTCTTCTCGTTCCATATCTGCCTCTCCCTGCCTGTGCCCGCCTTCATTGAATTAACCAGAGGAGGGGGGCGGGGGGTTGCTGAGGTGCGCCTCGTCTTTTAAAACGGAGCTAACGCGTCGCAGCGTAGAGGGGGAGGTGGGGCGGGGTGGGGTGGGGGGAAGCGTTCCAGACAATTACCGCCAACGACGCCAGTGATGGCCCCAGCCAGGGGGAAACAAACAGGCGTGGATGCGCATTAGTCTGGATGACTCATTAAACAGCCACGCCATCATTGGCCCAGAGTGATTTTAGCTTCGCTGCAAACGCCTTTAACTACGTCGTTTGTCTGTAGCCATCGACCCCTACACACAATCCCCCCTCCCCCCCCCCAACACCCGTGCCCACAATCGAGCGAGCGGGATCCGACGCAGGCGAGGGACGAGGGCAGACATTTTCAGATGACAACATCATCCCTCCGCCAGGGCCGGCCAGGCCTGGTGAATTGGGAATGACACGACGTGACTCGGCAGTAATTTGGCGGCGCGCATATTTCTATTGATTTGTACGCCGAGCAGTCGTACATTAGCGGACTTAATCACCCTTCTAACGATTCATTATGCCGTAAAACATTGGCGGCGCGCCGCGACCGCCGCTTGGTCCGGACAGCAGCCTGACAGCTTTAATGCTAGCGCACATTGAGACGTTGTAAACGCGTTTGCACTCTCCCGCTCTTGTCCGTGGTGCCACAATGGCACGTTGGGGAGCGTTGGGGGAACTTTAACGCCGTTTGGCAGCTGTGTCATCCGAGGTCCAATGGCGGCCCCTCCCGTGCGTCATCAAAGGCAAAAAAACAAATCAGCTTTTACTGAAGGGGAGATCGACGCTGCCGACCGCGGCAGAAGGGGCGGGAGGGAGAGTGTGTGTTGTAGCTATCACGAGGCGCTGTGAAAAAACAACGCGCCCCGTTCTCGGGGGGAAAGGAGATTGGATTCCAAGTCTAGCCCTGTGGCTGCGTGGCCGGGGTCAGGCGCCAATCTGCGCAGGTCAGAGCCAAGGCAGTCTTTACAAGCGGGCTTTTGACGTTCTCCATTAATTTGCCATCTCGCAAAAATGCAAACCCCCCCTCCGGCCACCCCTCGCTAAAGAGAAAGAGCGGTGGTGTCGCTGGAAGACACAAAGGCAGAACAAGGAGGAAGCTAAAGACAATTAGCAAGCACCTTTGTGTTATCGCGCCATTGTTCGTTTGTATAATGGGAGTCCCTTTTTAACGCCCGACTGACAGATTTTTTCTTCGTAACATCCTGGTAGGCGGCACAAGCAGCTGTATCGCCGTTTCCATACAATGTGCTACACAACAAATCTATTTAGGCTGTTTAGACAGTCTAACAGCATACTGTCAAATGATTTATGTACGGAGAAGGCTGGAGCTGAAACAGCACTTCACAGTGTGCGAGTGTGTACCTGTGTGTTCTTGTGTATATACAGTATAAGAGAGAACATCTTTGTGCATATCTGGCTATTGTCGGCCCACTAGAATAAGTGACTCAATCAAATTGGTGCTTTTCGGTAGAGCTTACATTTCTTTATTCTAACTGTTTTAAGTGTGTATTTCCCTTAACCGTCATATAGGGTGTTTTGGATTAATAAAAGGCTTTCATACGCTAGAGAGGCTGCTGTTTGTTGAGTTGATGTTTAGATAGCTTGACAGGCTGAGCATTAGACTAATGGTAAAGTCAACAATGGCAGTTAGGAAACAGGAGAATGCTACAGTATGCCTTACATAAGCTGTGGCCAAGCAATCATATAGCAGCCATCGAGGCTATAGCTAGCAGCCACAAGCCACAGCTTTCATTTAAACTGTTCACATGCTGGAATGGATAGTGGAAGTTGGTCTCTGAAAGGAGGTTATTCAGGGTGGACGAGCGTTCTAAACATCTGAAACAGCATTTTATGCTGCAGACATGCTTACAAGCGGGAAAATAAAAGTGTAACACATGTGGCCACTTTGACACTGGCTCGCTCTGCTTTGAGACGACTGAAACGCGGAAAACCGAATAACAAACACCGGCGGGCACTGTCATAGTGACCAATGATACTGACAGCTGCAATGCATTCAGTTGTTTTGGTTGAAGTCGGACAATGACTGCACCCATACTGTATGCTGGTATCTATATTCTATACAGGTGTAGGCATCCTTCATGTCTAGACATCTCTGTGCAATTAGCTACTGAGATAATGCAATACGTTCATATTAATAATCATTCTCGAGAATGCTTGCTAACTTCAAGCTCAAAACATACATTGAAACACATTACGAAGCAAAGAGATTTGTGTTCGCCACTTTGTTTATGTTCCTATTTACGAAGCCAGGATTGTGTAAAAGTACCAAATTGTTTGTTCAGCACACGAAGGGCACAGTAAGCTCGCGAAATGCAAGGAGATATTTGGTGAAATTTTAGCTTACAATTACAGTAGCTTACAATACTGACTATACATTTAACTGTACAATTGTACAGCATATGAATGATAGGTCCAAACACCTCACCTAATGTCTAAAACACATGCAGCGCTGCAATTACATAAATACTCAGACAATTAGAAACATTCGCCCATTCTCTCCTAAAAGCAGCGCTCTCCGTCTTGACAACGGGACCTCACGGAAGCGGGCGCATATTTCCGAGTGGCTGTGGTGGATGCAGGCTTGAGGGGCAGTGGGGGGGGGGGCGCTCACCTCAGTCGGAGACACCGGGGCTGTCGGCAGCCTCCAGCCAAAACAACAGACTACGCAGGTGCAATTTATGCGCGTCCATTTGAACATAGTATGGGCTGAATATGAGATGTGTGGGAGTGAGAAGTGAACCTTGTGCCATATGGGGGTGGGAAGTGTGCATGTGTGTGAGTGCGTGCGCACGTACGTACGTTCGTGCTTGTGTGTCACCTTGCCTGAATGCATGTGGGTGTCCACATTGAAGGCCTGTGTTAGAGAACAGAAGCTTGGATGTGATGGATTCCGACACATGTTTAGGGTCCTTGTGAGACCAGTGTTTTGGGCTGACAAGATGGTTTGAGTTTAGTGTGGGCAGTTCAAGGGGCTTCTTGGGGATAAAAGAAAAGCCTGTAAAGTATAGAGTCTATTTCTTTACAAAGCTCCTATGGCCTCTGTATTTGGACATTGCACAGCTACAAATGGGCTGTTTAATTTTATGTTATTGATATTGGTATCCTGTCTACCACTAGTGCATGTAATTGTAGGTCCCAGATATGCAATTGCTCTTTTTTATTTAGTTTTTTTTTATATGTATAGATTAGAAACTCTATAAACTATCAAAATCTGATACTTGTTTCACTTTAAACTTTAATGTAATTTCCCCCCGCCACTTCTTTGCCCCGTTTACCAAGCGAGAAAGAACCCCTTTACCAAACTGTTTAAAATATAATTATAGAAAAAAAATTTATATAAATATAAATATGGATTTATATAAATAAATAAATATATAAATAAATAAATATATTTATTTTGTATTATTATTATTTGTATAATTGTATTATGTCTGCTTACAGAGTTAAAACACACTGAATATAGTCTAATGAATATCACATTTTATGATTATGAAATTACATAATGTGTTTCTCAAAAATTGCAATACCACTGATATATTCTTTTTTTCCCTCAATGTAAATTGAACGAGGAGGCACAAAATTACCAAATATTTCAATTTGCATCAACATGCATTTAATACTGTACTAGAATTTGCAATAATACTAGAATTGGAATACTGTACTGTATGTAATAGCCATAAATTATAGGTTAGTGCAACAATGGTGTAAACATATCTTTCTGTTCTGCATGAAAAAGCAAAGAAAACGAGAGAAAAATACTCTCATCGTGCAACTGTGTGCAAGTGTTAAGACTTAGTCTGTAAAACATTAGTCCTGCTTATCGCACACACCCTCTCCAATTTGAGAATTGTTAGTTGCCTATAGGCCCCGCAGTTTCGGTCATCCATTTTTTGTGCTGCTTAAACGGAGGACTTCTATTGTATGTTTGTGTTCCGGCATGTTTCTATATATATCTTTTTTAAAGTTCCCTGCCGCTCTCATTGGTTGGTTGGTTGGTTGGTAAATGAGATGTGTTTGGAATCATGCCTCTGCTAAAGACCTAGGCGACTAAACAAATCATCCATATCATGACGATGATATTGATCAAGCTTGTAACTTAATGTCTCCATCAGACAGAAGTCAATCTTCTTTATATAGGGGTTACTTTTCTCATGGGGGGAGGAAATTTGTGTGTGTGGGGGGGGGGTGTTTGCTAGCTGGCAGGGATAAAAGTGGATCAGATCAGCCAGTCAGGGTGACCTCATGCGTCGGGCACAGCGGACGGCTATCAGGTTACCCTCTGTGCAGATTCCAGCTCATTCCACACACACACACACACACACACACGCACACACACGCACACACACGCACACACGCACACACCAGCCAGTACAGTTTACTTGGTAGTGGCATGTTTGTCTGGACGGGGGGTAATTGTATTTTTGTATTTAGTTTTGAGTGTGCACAAGCGTGAGCGTATGCTCGTACAAATAGTTAATTTGTGTGTGTGTGTGTGTGTGCGTGCGTGTGCGTGCGTGCGAGTGTGCATGTGCTCGAGAGCGAAGGAGGGATAAAAATTATATGAGATAAATTATTAAGAGGGCTTAAGTTGACTTGGGTGACAAAGACAGAGAGAGGGTGGAGAGAGAAATACAGATACTGTACACACACACAGAGAGAGAGAGAGAGAGAGAGAGAGAGAGAGAGAGAGAGAGAGAGAGAGAGAGAGAGAGAGAGA
>JAODUE010048851.1:0-18273 GCA_027564755.1 Amblyopsis hoosieri | reverse complement strand
GTCTCCCTGCTCCAACACACCTGATTCTAATGAATGGCTTGTTATCAGGCTTCTAAAAACCCATTCAGCTGAATCACGTGTGTTGGAGCAGGGAGACATCTAAAACATGCAGGGCTGTGGCTCTCCAGGACCAGGGTTGGCCACCCCTGATTTAGGGCCTACATTATTAATATTACATTACTTACTGTATGTCACTATAGGCAGCAGTATCGTTAATCATAGGCTGCAATGTTATGCTACGATGCCATCTAGGTGTATTCATATTTATTCATATTGATACTGCTGTCTTTAGCATTCCTAGCATTTACATTTCATGCTGCCCATACTGCACTACTGTTCACACTGTGTGGTAGTGCATATTCATATGCACATCAAGATGATTAAACAGCATGATCATTGGTGTGGCTTGGGCTGGTCACAATAAAAGGTCACTCTAAAATGTGTTATCTTAAAACAATGCTGACATATTAATGCTATTTTCACAGATTTAGCTACAGATATGCCTTTTTTAGAAGAGGGCATAGACCCAGTCAGTGGCTGATGTGACCACCATTTACATTTGCAGTGCATAGCATCTCCTTCGCATATAGTCAGGTTGATTGAAATTGGGCCTCAGGATCTTGGTATCTCAAAGTATTACCATCAGTAAAATGCACCTGTGCTTGTTGTCTGTAGCTTATGTCTGCCCATACCATAACACCACCGGGGAACTCTGCTCACCACATTGGCATCAGCAAACTGCTTTGACCACACAATGCCATAGGTAGCTCTTTGCCATCTGCCAATTGCCCACTTCTATAAAGTACCCGAAAGTGACGACCGTTTTGATGACCAACGTCAAGTCAAGACGAGACATGAGGACGACTAGCACTCAGATAAGCTTGTCTGAGACAGTTTCTGACAGTTTGTGCAATTCTTTGGTTGGGCAAATCAATCTATTACATCAGATGACTGAGGTGGCTGGTTGCAGATGATATTGCCAGTGTGGAGGTCCTGAGATGCTGTGGTTACACAATACACACATCAGAGAATGTTAAAGGACAGTGTGTGTCCTTAGTGTGCTTAAAGCCCCCACAATCCTATGCATACTTACAAAGGCAGGATCATTTCGATGACGCAAACCTACACATTCTGGCTAGAATTTTCTATTACAGTATGTTTTTTCCCATAGAGAGCCTATATCCTCTAAAGGCCCCGAAATAGAAGGACCCATCCTACCAAGGAAGATCCTACATCTGTATAAAAATGATGAAGATTGTTGATATTTGAACGAAATTGCCATAGGGTGCCCTCTCAGAATCTCCACCCCCCACACTGGACACACATTGCCAAGACTGGAATATTGTTGTTTGGTGCGGTCTGCGCCACTTTGTTTGTGTTCCCATTTACAAAACAAGGGCTGTGTAGGAACAACCGATTCTTTCGTCATAGCGCACACATAGGCACACAGTCTTTCATTTTAGTTACGAGTTATATATATCTGTCATCATATTGAAAGTATCATTCCGTGCCTCCTCCAAAGTGGAGTTATCGGGTGTTCGCTCACACACACATGCACCAACAGACCACCACACACGATAGTATAGGCTATATAGGACAATACAATTTACATTTACATATATGTACAGTACAAATGCAACTGTAAAACGACATTTTTACTATTTAACATAGGATTTTGTGTAATTTAATGCCAAAATATATAAACAAAGCACAAAAAGTAATGACATTTAGTGGGGTAAGCTTGGGCGGGCTAGTTATGACCAACACAAACACGTTAGCTGACTTGTGACAAATGCTGGTTGAAGAATGGGATGCCATCCTACAGCAGTGTGAGACCAGGCTGGTGAGGCTGTGTACTGTTCTTCCACACGCTACTGACGCTCCTGATAGTTCAATTAATACATTGTTAGATTATTAATATGTCTTGTTTCTTCAGACTTCAATCATCCAATCATCCAATCCACCAAACAACACCAAACAGAGTCAACAGCAAAGAAAAGCTTTTCGGCATTGTCAGAGAAAACCTGACAAATATTTCATGGAAGCAAACCACACACTCTCTGCTGCTCATCCCACAAATGCATGTTACTTACAAATGTAGCAATATTTAAAAGGGACATAAACAGGCTTTCCAAAGATTTTTTGCCAAGAATTTTAAACAAAGACATAATCTACAAAACCCACATTTCTTTACTTTTTGTGTCATGTTTATATTTTTAAATGCAGATATACTGCATTATATTTGCATGTAAAACGTCCCGGTTTGGGGAAAATATCTAGTGTACACCATCTTCTCCAAACCAGGACGTTTAACAATATAACATACCTGAGATCTAATCTTATACAGATTAATTTAGACCATTTCAGTGCAAAAGAAAGGTCTTTACCCAACCTTATGAATTACCGATTGTCATTGTGACATGACTTTGGCTAAGCAGACTGAATACTGCATAATTGATGACATAGGCAGAAAGATACAACTAGATAATTCCTGATGCATGTAAGACCTATCTCAGCAATTACTATCTTCGTGTTTTTGGAAAGATACCAATGTACTAATAGTTGAATTGTATTACATACTGTACTTAAGAAAAAGTCTCATGGAGGGTGGTGGGGGATTACTAACATTACTAATGCTTAACTCTACATGCAGGATGTAAATAATGTGGTCATTCCCACAATTATCAGTTTTCCCCATGGCATTAAACTGCACAATGACAGGGTTATCTCTGGCCATAATAGGTGATAGAGGTTCAGTAAATTATTGCATAAAATAATTTTATAGATGAGTGAAACTGGCCATTATAAAATATATAAATAGGCTGTGTGCAAATGTCACAGACCAGTTACTGGAACCGCTGCCCGAAAACTACAGTACCTCTCTGCCAATTCAGTAATTGTATATCTGTGCTGACTAAAGCCTGGTTAGAGAAGTAATTCAGTTTACAAGGTCAGTACCTGAAGCCTTATTTTGCCTACCTGTATTTGACAGTAATATCATATTTCTTTCACACTATGAGAACCTTTCTACTTTTGCTTTGGCATTTATTTATTTTTGGCAATTACGAATTGCTATGTATTGTGTGTGTATGACGAATCACACAGTAAACCTTCTTTATCCTTCTGAATAGCTGGAAGGAAATTAAATACTTTGGTGGCTCTTGGTTGTGAAAAGCCCACATTCCTGGACACGTTCCTGCGGTGCTTGACAAGGGCTTATGCAATGCAAATGCTGTCAATATGTCAGAGTTAAAGGAAGTCAGTGATAGGAGGTTGAATATGCATTTCTCCTTTTAATTGACTGTGTGCCAACTCAGATGCAAAGCAATGTGTGGACAGTTGTCAAAAAGGAGCTTGGTGTAAAGCTCCTGCCTTATGCGTATGTGGTTTGCTATTTTGCCTGCCCTGTTGTACAGTGCAGATTAATGTCATCAATGATCACATACTGGCATGTTTACACATTAAATGGAAATTCCTTGTTGTCCAGAGATGTCAAGGTGGTTAAAACCAGTCTTACATGTATGTGTTGTTTTTGGTTTGAGTGCTACAGGAAGTGGGTGTCACAGTATTCATTCAGGTGGGTTGGACAATAATAATAATAATAATAATAATAATAATAATAATAATAAAACTACTACTAATAATAATCTTTATTTATATAGCACTTTTTTATACAGAATTGCAGTTTAAAGTGCTTTACAGAGAGGGAATACATGTACAGTTGTGCTTCCCATAAACAAATACAGACGTACAGAGAAACAACATTAATAGAGTGAAATAAAAGTGTACCTTTGCTGAAATACAGAAGAATATTCTATATTATAGGCCTATTTTAGATACCAAAGATTTTATTTTCAAATAAATAATTTTGCATATTACTGTGGTTTTTCAACTAAGCATTGGTTTGGATTAAAGAGTCTGCTGTATCACCCACCTGTATGGTACTTGATGTCTGCTGCAGTAGGAATAGGAGCCCTAGTGGCAACTACTGTGTGTGCGTGTGTGTGTGTGCGTGTGTGCATACAAGCACACTTTATAGCATCTCTTCCTTCTAACATTTACAGAGAAAATCTGGTAAAGTTCCTTTCAAAATAACAAAATATTTTGCACCTTTAATGCAAATCTTAAAAGAAAAGCCTTTTAAACTCTCCCCCTTTATATAACATTGAATGTCTGAAGGAAATGCAGAAGAGGAGGCAGGTATTTTCCTAAACACTCTTCAGCGATCATACACACTTCGCCATTTGCCTGCTGTATTTTCACAGCTATGTGAGCAGGAGAAGCATACAGACCACATTATGTAGGCGGATGTCCTTTTGTTGGAATGAACAGCATCTGCGTAGGCTGGTGGCTGGGCCCATCTCTCATGGATAGGGCACCAAAAGTCACAGGCTTCCAGGCTGCTCTCAGACAGGTGCAGGGTGGTGGGTGCCCACAGACAAACACACCAGCATCCATGGAAAACATCAATGCAAAGATGGATGCATGCTGCAGTGACTATGCAGCAAATATACAGTATTAGCATTGACGTGCACATCTATCACGATCCATGGCTGTACTCTTAAACATGTTTTAGTTATTAAGATCCAGGGTTTGTGTGGGAGCCCATGCACTGTAAAACATGATATGTGTTTAATTTATCTTGGTTATGATAGCTAAATGCCTGGTATCCATGGAGTCATTGGAGTTGAATACATATCAGATGAATATAAAAATAGAACTCAGCTCAACACAAATCATTTTTACAGTGTGGATGGAATACTTTACTTCTCTTTGCCATGTTCCCAAAAAATCCTAATCCATTGCATTTCCATTTCTGTAGCTCTCATAGTTTTACACTAAAGAGCTATAAAACATACATTAAAAAAGTCCCTCAGGTAAAGAGTTTATGTACTTATAACATAAAATTAAATATAACTAAGAGTTCACAATGAATCGACCTTTGCCTTTGGTACTAATCTATAGTCATTGCATCAATTGAGTGTATTTTTTTCATTATTAGCCACCTGTCCCAAGAACTCCAAAGTTGTGATGAGTTTCGCTTGATAGATGGTTATTTGCAAATAAAATCAATAAAACATTGCGGTGACTATTATTTTGAATACTAATATAACACATTTTGAAAATATACAGTTATTCGTTGCTTCTTTTAATATGCAAAAAAATATATATAAAATATATTTTGTTGTATGTTACAAATGATAGGTGCAACTGAAGTTGAAAACTGTACCCCTGTATCCTCCAATGACCTTCTAAATGTATCAGTGTACTATGTTTCTTGAGACATTTCAAATAATGAATGACCATATCATTTGCACTACTAGATGAATAATTAACTAATTATTACCCATGTGATGCTCCTAGAGCCTACCAATTGGACTATGTCCAGACAGAAGAGAGTACTGTCGTCTGTTTGAACAACATGGCATTGACTCAGGTGAAACCATGGTTTCACAGTGTTAATGACACCTGGTTATTACACTTAAATACAGATGTCCATAACTGTAAATGCTCTCAGTATTGTATAATATATTACAATCAAGCATTTACTTAGCATTCAGTATAGTTGTCATAATCATTTTAAACTGCATTGACTGCAGAATCATCAATTGTCAAGCATCAAAATTGAGACTTTCACAGGAGAGTGTACTTTTAATTCTGAACACTCCTCTCACCCTATTTCCCTCTCGTATCTCTAGGCTATAATGGAAGGGGAACAAGTGAAAGGCAGAAGTGACCAATGCAGACACACCAGCACTTAGCCACTTTTAATTATGCATGCCTTGCATCCACCGCGCAGACAATACCACCGTGTGTTGCGTACATCCATAACAGGTGGACAGTATTACACCCGAGATGTGTATGGTCAATGCTGCCGCGGCCAAACGTTGCCCATCTGGGAGTCTTAAAAGGTGGTTTATGTGTTAAAAGTCCCCCCCCCCTTGCTACCCAAGCCATAAATAAATGCTAGGCATAAGGGTCGAGGCTGCATGTCAAAGCTGTTGGAAGGGAAAAAGCAGTGTGCCTCTGTTAAGAGGCATTGGGTGTAGGTGGTGTGTTTATCCCACAGGCCAGGCCAAGGGAACCACTGCAGGGACCGTTTGGAACCGTCTGACTGTCGGTTGAGCTAGCCCACGCTCTGCTCTCTCCCTCTTGTGAGCAAGAGAGAAGGGGGGGTAGTGCTCACTAAATTATAGAGCAAGTATGCAAGTAAGTATGTCACTAATTGTTTCTGGGTCTTTGGGTAATTATGAGGTAAGGCTGACACAGAGATGATGGCCACAGACATGAGGCACGCACAAGCAAGGCAGGCACACAAGTGCAGAGGGCAATTTCTGTACTGGGCTTGTATGCATGGGCTACATCTCTCTAGCGCACTGCCACCACAAAATCCTTTACTTTACGTGGACCTTTTTAGATTCAATTTAGCATTTAAAGTATAGGGACAGAAACACAAGATTGATATGCTGATATATCTGCTTCACAAACCGTTTATATATGCTCACACCTAATATTTTAATAAATGCAAATGGAACTCCTACGACAGAAGTGACTTGCAATGTGTTCGCGCAACCCAACACCGTTCACAACACTGCTAAATGTTTATGTAAATGGTTTGTCGTATCTTGTGTGACCTAAGTGAGGCTGTTCTGTTAGTGCAGCTAAGGTTAAACTGGCAACTGTAGATTTCCCATTATACCAACCCTAATTTGTGCATGTGGTCATTATTTATAAACTGATTCACAAACTGATTAGGCTATTGATTTTGTTGAGTTCTGAGTGAAGATTGGGGATGGGAAGCTCTTTAACTACTGCATGTAGTGCGGTACAATTAAGGTTGACTTGACTAGAAACCTATGAATATAATATAATCAGACCTCTGAGCCTGCCTTCAGATCTTACAGTAACAATTGATATTCCTGTATATCTTGTATGAAAAGTATTCACCTCCAATGAATAATGCAACCATATTTCATTACCTGCCATTTTGATTAAGTATTTGAAATGTCTTGAGTTCTTCTCTAAAAACTAGATATCTCTTAACTGTGAGCCCTCAGAAAGACCACCATGTGAAAAGCAGGTGTGTTACACGTACAGCGCACTCACCTCATATTTATGCAGACTTTAGATGATAATGTCAACCCCAGTGCTGCAATTGCACCACTTCAACTGGCTTCAAAATATATATTTAATTTTTTTAACTAAATACACTACTAAAATCCCTTTGTTATATTGCTATATTTACTGTAGTGTTAGAACAAAGAATGTCGAGTCACAAACAATTAGCCAAATAAGACATTTGCAACATTTCAGTCAGATAGTTACTTTTAAAAAAGCAACCAACAACATATGCCACACTATCCCAACAATACTGTCTAAGCATGGCAATGCAACAGAGCATGGTTTATCAATGGCAGTCTGATGTGTATAGCTGCTGGGCTAATGGACGGCTGCAGGCACATTGATAGCACTGACGAAGTACCGGGAGGAGGAACACAGCCCCTGGGCAAGACTCCTGACATTAAAGGCACTTCAAACCTTCTTGGTTGCATATCAAGTTGATTACATTTAACAAGCCTCATTTACATTTTTGATCATAGTTTACATTTACAGTACATGCAGCTCATATAGGCTACTATACTTATGCACATGCTGCAACGACACAGGGCATAGCGTGTTCCAATAGCTCATGCTGTTCCAACACATCCACTGGCTTCTATCTGACAGAGAGGCCTTTGCAGTCTGGCTGCTGCATGATTTGTACAGGTCATCGCCTAAACTACGTCATTACATAGGACATATGGCTGCTCTCTCCATAAATTAAACCAGCAGCAGCTTAAGTCTTATTTTTCCATTGGTTTACCGTTTTAAATGTTTTAGCCTCTGTCTGAAAATAAGACTCCTATATATTCTCCTGCTTCTACTTTAACCCTGATAGTACCACACACACACACATACACGCACACACACGCACGCACACACACACGCACGCACATACACACACACACGCCCCACTTAAAGCAGGTTGTTCTTGATGTGGTGTGTGTCCCTGGCATATTATTGTCACTTGTACTGTGACAATAATAAAGATGTAAAAACAGTTTTCACATCCCTACGCAGCATAAAAAAGAACGGGTGTCAAAAAAGCCATCTTGGGAACAGGGTTAACCCTATCAAATACTTATCGTGACTATAGTTTATAAGCCACGTGACTATTGCCTACTGCTAAATATACTTTTATAAAGAATTCAGTCGAGCGGATTTGCAACAAACCTGTCGGCATCTGTGTTGAAGTCGCATGTATATAGACCTGCGATGACAAACAATCTTATAATGATATTTAAAACCTCGCCCTATAACTAGACCTGAGGATCAGCATGCTCCCTTGTCATTATTGCGTTTCATTCTAGTCCTTGATTGTGTACAGATCCGGTGTAATAGAAAAACCTACTCTAGTGAAGCATAATGGAAACTCCTGCGCCCGTCTACGCTCAGAATACATAAAGGCGAGCAGCCAGAGAGAAAGAGAGAGAGAGAGAGAGAGTGAGAGAGAGAGAGAGAGAGAGAGAGAGAGAGAGCTTTCAATCTGGGCTCAGCTTTGAAATAATCACTCACTGTTAAATGGATCTTTGTGCTTGACGCACTAAGCGGCAGGTCAGTCCATATCGTGAAAAGAAAAGTCTGGAATTTTCATCCTAAATATTTTAACTCTTTTTTTATTTATCGACATCCATGGTGACATAGGGTGCCAGCTTTAAATCGGGAAGGTTGTTCTATATCCACGACCGCAAGCAGGTAAGAAACTGTAGCAGTGGAATGTGCGCTTTCTCGCGTTAAGTCGAGTTTGTTGCAAGCATGTTTAATGCTCCACAATAATTTGGCACAGAACAGTATAAAGAATATAAACCTAGGATAATTATAATAAGTCGCTATGTAAAAACATGTTTTTTTGTTTTTATATTGATGGTTCATTTACACGGAAATATCTTACAAATTACGTGTTTACTATAACATTTTAAAATATAAAATATTAAGCATGCAGCTAAAAGTCCGGTCATTTCAGATAAAATTAAGTGTGGCTATTGCGCTAGAGCTCAGCTTTGGATATCCCCGACTCTAAATACAAGAGGTTGTAGCTACAAATTTACCACATTTTGACATTGATTTCAAAATTGCATTCGAAATGTAACGTCACATTTGAGTTGAAATTGAACAGGTAGCCTATTCTGTCTAGTACTTCGAGAGTAACTCAAAGTTGTCAAATGCGAACCCCAACTTCAGAACCACGGACAGCGCTCATATTATTTGATAGGCTACTGTTAGTTACACATGAATAAAACTTTGCTTAACTAAAATATATTTTATCTATGTTCATAATCCAGGGCAGTGTTCAAGCTCTGTAGAATATTTGATTTTGAGGTGGAAATAAACGCAAGGAATGTACGTATAAGGGATGCTGTTACACTTGTGCGTTTTGGTACAATTGGTCCTAGATACATTCATCCGATATATTCTTTATATAGGCTATTTCATATATAGCCAATTGCATGTGTTTATATTTGTAACAAGTACATGGTTACAGGATCTATAACTGTATTATTTATTCCTATAAAATAGCACAGGCAAATATAGGCTACCCAATCAAATGTATCATACAGCTGTTATATTGAAGCTATCACATCCTTTGGTAACCAGCCTGTACACGAGGGCTACAGTAGGCTATAACGTACAGTATGATCAGAATGGATTGCAGACCATACCTGTGACTGCAGCCTATGACATGGTCACAGAAACTCAGCCAAATAGCCTACTGTAAATGCAGTTCCTCTAATCGCAGGTTTAGGTAAATATGTATGCTTACAGTTTCAGTAACAACATGCCATGAGATGTGCCACTTCATGCCTTGGCATGTCAGCATTTTACGATGCACATTATGTCATAGAGATTAAAACACAGTTCTCTTTTTGCGGGTTTTTTAATCTGATAGATCACTGCTTGGTCCTTAACATTCCTAGTTTAATCAACATCTTACTTCACTCGCGTATTTCTGTATATTAGAGAAATGCACGGGGCTAGGACGTCGATAGAGTTACGACTTGTTTCTAAAGCTTTCTCTCCCATTAGCTTTCACAGCTCCCTTTTCCTGTCGTCGTCTTTCTTATCTTGATTATGCAGCTGGATGATTGAGTCAGCTATTTTGTATGCAAGTTGCCTTAGCGTGGTTCTTTGTGGCGGGTGCGATCGTGCTGCGGATACTGAGAGAGAATTACAGCTTCTTATGACGGTGACGAGTGGAAGAGAGGAAGCCGTCCTGTTCGATAAATCGCTCTTTGAGAGGGAATGATGTCGCTGGGCAGACCCACCCTGGAAATGTGTCCAACCTTCCAAATTAGACATGTCACTGAGTTCACTTGATAGTGCTGCACCACTGGGATTTATGCATCTTACTTAAGAGCTTTTTTATGATAACTGCGTTCATGATAACTGCATTAAACTACCCACCTTTTCTGAGGGTACTAACAGATTGTATGGCCAACTCAAGTTACTTTGTAAGAACAGGAACAACTGCCAATCAATGCTGTCATTATAAAGCAGACCAAAACCTAGGCTATACTTGTCAATGGTATTTGCTTTCTGTATCAGTCAATCTTAGACATAGTAATTTAATAGTAAACAGATGTCATATCACAATGACAGTGGTGAGGATGCTTTAATGCATCTTTGATGCCATAGTGGTGGCAGTGATGTCATTGGAGACCAACTGAAATAGAACAGACATAAATAGACAGATATTTTTGTCATGGTGTTACTTTCTCCCCCCTTTAAGACATATGTTGTCAAGCATGGCATACTGGGTGTTCACACTGTGGTGTTGTGGGTATAGCTAACAATGTGTAGAGCCTAATCAAAGGGCCCAGTCATCCTTTGTAGACACATGAGCTGAGAAGCATATGGTATGACAGCAGGCCATTTGTCTGAGTTGTTTCAACACTAAGAAAAATAAAATATCCCTTTGCCATGTCATTTCCTTTTCATATTGAGAAACACAGTAAACCTTTCTAAAGATAAGGATGGTTTTAACATTGTTATATACAGCCAACCTTCTATAATAGCTAATTAATAAATATTCTCCATTCTGACATTTAAAATATATCTATATTAACTAGTCTTAAAGCAATTGGCCATATACATACATTTATATGTTGGGTGTGGCAACTGTGTGATACAGTATAAAGCATTATTGAGTTAAATATATTAAAAAAAAAATATTCCATCAACATAAGGCATTTATATGAATAGTGAAGTATCCTGTGATGCTTGTAGACAAATAAGCTCCTATATAATGTTTGCTTTCACCTGGAGATATAGAGTATAGGGAATCATCTGAGGCATGTCAAAATAAATTTACCAGCACAAAAAAAAAGGTAATCCACCCTTGTGTACCAAAGCCACCTGCTGACTGTCTTATGAGAGCCAACCTTTAGTATCACACATATGGCTCAAACTTCTGTCTCTCCCTTCCCATTTTATTCACCAACGGACTACAGGATTATTGAAGTACTTCAGGTAGTCTATTAAGTTGGATCATTGTTTTGGCTTAAGATAAATTCGAGAGATGGACACTTACGGAGAGAATATCCATAAACTACATTATGTATAGTATATGGCTGTCTGATTGTAGCAGGAAGAAATATCAGTACATTTGAGTTGATACGAATCCCCAGAGGCAACATGTGGGTGCAGTTAGCCTACACGCTAGCTTTTTCAACACCCTTTAGCTGTTAGTGCCCACATATTTGAAAAAAGGAGTCATGTGACAGGTGCAATGCAAGGCTATTAAATTGCATACAATTCATTTGGTAATTAATTTTAATGAATATTCCCACTTAAACTGTGTTAATGGTTCTCCTCCGGCCTATGCGTTTTCAGTGAACATTTCACTTCATTATTGTATTAATTGTGTTATATAGTTTATTGGCTATAATGTAGTTATAGCATCTAGCAGCATTGAAAAATCAACAGCTTGAATATGAAAACAGTCTTAAAGCTGTTGGAGTAATATGTCACCATCCATGGATAAAAAAACACACATTTAAGTGAGCACTTGCACCTCCACCAATATAGCAGCACATATCAAATTATGAACACACACGCATGCATGCATAGCTACACATTCATTGACACATACACACACACACACACACACACACACACACACACACACACACACACACACACACACACGCACACACACAAATAGCGTAACAGTGGAGAGACAGGACACCAATCACAATAATTGGCTCCTTGGGGAAATAAAGAGCCAAACACTTGGTCTGCAAAGTCCTGAAAAAGATGCATTGCAAACTGTTACATGTAAGTCACAAGAGAGCCCCTTTATACAGTATGGGGCATACATCTTATTACACAGTATATGATATTGCTGTTGACTTTGTGTGAGTTCAGTAAAGTTTAATTTTATTTCCATAGAATTTCTATTGCACTTGTGTCTGAAGAGAGGCAGTTGATTAGAACTCTGGTTGCTAATTTAGCGTGATTAAACAGTTTGATGTGTGCAACCCAATTACAACATTTAAACCAATAGCAAGTATCAGAAATTACAGATGTTTATTGCATTAAAGTAATGGGTTTCCGGATGTTTCAATGCATTAAAAAAATGTGTCTGCAGGTTTGTGTGTGGCACAAAGTAAACGCACCAAATATACACAGCTGTAGCTTGCCAATTCACTTACAGTAATACCATAACACCCTCTTTTGCTACTCGCTGTTGATAGCAAGTATCATGTTAGTAGTTTTTTACTTCTTTTGAAGACATGTAATATCATTGTAAAACGCCCTCAAAGAACGTTTACTCATTTCTACAATACAGTCATTAATTAGAGGCAACTCAGACAACAGCAGCCAACCTCTGAAAGGCAATGCCTTTACCTTTACACAGTTGACATGCCCAAAGGGGAAGTGGCTGGGGGAACTTCCTTGATGTTTCTGCTCTTTAGATTGAGCACATATTTCCATCGGCTCACAATCGTCTTAAGTGACAGAGAAGACAAGCAGGGCAATCAAATAATTAGTGTAGATCTGCGCTTTACATTTATCCCAAGGTCAAGTCTGTCTTCTTACCGCATGTTTCTACACGCTGTCAGATATCCGCCTGTCTTGCGGCTGATGTGACCTAACTGATTTCTTGCTGTAGTGCCAGGGGAAATGCACTGATAAGTGGCACATATATCAATGCCTATTTGTGATTGGCCGTTGATGGGCAATGTCAATCACAGAAAGTCAGCTGCAGTGGAAAAAATGTCTGGACCAATAAACAGCAGGGTGAACATCAGCCAGTGATGTGTCTATCTGGGGAAAATTAATATTCACATCTGTGAATTCATATCATAGCACTGTGGGAATTTAGAAAGGGGAGTGTATGGGGGTTGGGGGTTAAACAATCATTTGTAAAGCAAATATTATACTGTACAAATGTCAGGTATAGACTAGCATGTAAGACAACTAACTGTCAATATGTGTGCGTAGTTACAATAATGGGTACCTCATTACAGTAAACATATTTAACTTAGTGATATGCTTTCAATTTATTGTGATCTATATTCCTCTGCATGAATGGCCACTTGGCAGAAAGCTCAAAGAAAAATAGGCTCTGATATCTGTCCAAGTACGCCTGCTGTTTGATCGAATGGAACCCAGACAGAAAATGATTTTGGTAATTTTTATCCCCAAAAGTCAAGCATCGAGCAACAAGTCAAAGCTGTCTTAATCAATAGGCGATTAATAAGTCAGCGGATATAGTTTGTCCCAAATATTCATACTGTGATTGATGTTTGAGATGGTGCAGTTGTTGACCAGTGTATGATTCCTCTTGCCACATATTACAGATGCATTACCGCAGAGTCATATGATATCCTTTCATTATGAAGAGTAATGCACAAGTGTGCTTTCTGCCAATGAAACATTTCCTCCAATAACAGCTTCTTATTTCCACTGATATAACAGAGAGGCATCCGTTTTACAAAACATAAAAGGGAAAGTTCCGTCCAACATCTGTTGTAACCCTATGTTGCTATGTTTGTGCATTTGTGTCAGTCCAATTAATATTCCACACTAACCAAACATAGCATTAGGATATTAATGCATCTTTATCCACACTCACACTAATGAATGAGTTATAAGAAATAGCATTCCAGTAAATATGGGGGACAGTTCCCCTCTATTTACTGGAATGTGTCAAACTAACTCCAGTCAAGATTAATCGAAGCGTGATCAGGGAAGCAACCATATACCCTACAGAGGTTTTGTTGTCATGTAGCATAGTGGAGGTCGTTATGTTAGTTTACATATGCTGTCAGGCTTTTCTGGGGAATAAGTGATTATTGGACCTTTTCTCTGGCTGTTTTTGCAAACATATCAATAAAAAAAATCCAATCAATCAATCAATCAATCAATCAATCCAATCAATCAATCAATGTCACACTCTGTTGACAGGACAAGCTACCAACAGTACAAGGGCATTGAAACAATGAGCCAACATGCTAGCTGGCCACCGTTCATCAAAACATCAACATTCTATTCTGCCTTGAAGACCACTGTGGGCGATGCCATTTTGCATTTTGTGTAATATATAAGATTATGTCAGAGAAGCACACTATCCATGGTTGCCTTGAAAGAATATCTTTATTTATGCTAGAGTATAACCAGTCAATAACTGATGCCTTTAGCCAGCCGCACACGGCAACATCTTGTAGACCCATTTCAAAATTATCCACGCAACTCTGTAAGTGTAGTAAATCAGAAATAGCATAAAGTAGGTCCACATTTTATTTTGCACAGATATACAGTAATACATAAATGCATTGGAAGCCATCTCAGATTTTGCCTATTGGTTGTCTTCAAGAAACAATAGGGTTTCTTCTAGATAGTTCAATGATACAATACAATACAATACAATACAATACAATACAACACAATACAACTGACACAAAGCAGAGCTGTACACAAAGCTGTATTAAGATATTAAAATGACGTAACCTTATTATTATGTAACTAGTGAGACAGATTTTAGTATGATGTATTTTAAGTGATGTATTGATAGTTTTTTGATTTGTGCCTTACTGTAATTATTTACAGTGCAAAAATACAGTTATTGAACTGTTCAAAATAGAATAGCTGAAAGAGATTTAAACGGTAAAAAAGTTAAATCTAGCAACATCCTGCAAGATTAAAATGTGTCTCTAAATTCAATTTTGAGCCATGTAAATAACAGATTGTTAAGACACAGAATGACTTAGGCTACTGTATCTTGCTATAATTAAAGAAAAAGTATTTCAAATGATGTGATTAAGTGATGCTTGGATGAATAAAGTTATTTTTATTTTTAATCAGTAATTCTCGTGATATGTACAGATTGTCAAGGAGAAAATAGAGTGAGGGCATTGTTACCATAGAAACTGCTTCCAAACTTGAAGCAAACTAGGATCTACTTATTAAAATGTGCTAGTATTCACACTGCTAGCAAGCCACAGTGTACTATAACACATGTACTGCTCAAGCCCTCAGCATGCTTCACTTAATGGTTCATTGACATTGCCAAAATGCTATAATTTCTTGTAAATAATTCAAAGAGGCCAATTTGAAAACATTAAACACTTTAAATGGACACATCCTTTATTTTAAATATCTCCGCAAAAGTGATATGAATAAATAAATCATCAATACTTGTGGTATGAAACGTGCCAATGTTATCATTCACATCCACACCCAATCTCTGAAAGTAGAGCTATACATTAGCATTTGTACTTGCCTTTATAAAGGATCTCACCAAATCCCATGTGTTTAAGTGATTTATAGGAAGTAAACAGCCAGCCACTCAAAGTGGCCTTTACTAATATGATTGATTGCGGGGTGATAGCGCTAGGCACCATAGGCTATCAAGGCAATAACTTAACTGAGTTTCTCCCACTGCAAGAAGCCTTTACATTCATAGTGTCTATGTGAAGTGATATGCTGTGCTGAGCGTGCAGTTATACCTGCACTAAAGCCCATACACCAAGATCCTCATCATATTCTAGACCTTTCTTAGCAGCGTAAACGTGCTTACAGCAGTATAGTCAAAACCACATCAATATTTACCTGCACAAACAAAGCATTGAGAATTAACGATACAAAAAAACCCATTGACAACACATCTTTAGAATCACATTTTTATTTCCCAGCAATTAAAAACAAACAAATATCTCGGTGGAGATTCTTGTTGCAACGTATGCTTTTTTAAATTATTATTATTTGAGCCGACAGCTGACAAGAAAAGTGCTGCTTTTCCAGCTGTGGCGCATCAATCTCACGGTCCACCTGTTGTCTCTGCACCTGCATGCTCCCTGTTGCTCATTAAACAGCACTGGCTTTCAGGACAAATCAGCTCAGCCCGCTCATCACCCACTGTGAGACCAGAGCTCAGAGATATCTAGAGATAGAAGCAGAAAGGGATCATTGGTGCCAGATTGCCAGGCTTGTGAGGTGTTATTCCTGAAATAAATATGGAGATTATGTTTAAATGCTTTGTGCCAATTAAGCTTTTCCACTTCTTTAGTATGACCACCTGGGTCTTTGTGTATACAGTAAGGGCATTACAAGATGAGGAAGATTGTTTAAAGTGTGATTGTGATAGTCAAGAGACGAAGGTTTGTAGAACTAGTTGCTTTCTTTTTGCACGACACTTAATCACAGCTACATTCTTAAAGGGCTTTGCAAGCTCATGAGTGACACCCCCTCATCATAACGTTCAATAGAGCGTCGCCATTTTGAGATGCGCATGCAGTCAGGGGTAATAGAAATCGCAATTGCGCGTCCTTTATTGCAAACAGTGCTGCGTCTCAAAGTGCATCATATTACGTGGCAGCTCTCTTTCGTTTATGTGGTTTGTTGAAATTAATTTCCTTCCATTTTTGGGGTTCTACATTCCAAAAGCTTGGGAATTGGTGGGAATTGTCTGTCTTACAGCACGTGTGCATTTCCTAATTCATTATTTCCTGTATCCCATTGCGCCGTTAAGCTGTAGGCTTTGTGTGTGTGTGTGTGTGTGTGTGTGCGTGCGTGCGTGCGTGGGCGTGTGGGTGTGTGCGTGGGTGTGTGTGCACGTGTGCGTTTCTGTGTGTGTTCATGATTTTCTAATAAGAAGTTAAACTATGTTGGGATGCAACTTCTATCTCTAGTTTATTGCTTGGTCATTTTGTTCATATCTGTGTCCCGTGTCCATGGAGACGAATGTGATTATATTTACTCTTCAGACAACCTTGTCGTGACATGCAGTGCAGCCTACAATGCAATAATATTCCAGTGAGTGAAAAAAGAAGGCTACTTGAATACACTTGACAGTCTCTCTCTGTGTGAAAGCAACTCGACAGTTATGGCTGCCATAATAGAAAAACACGTGTGTGTGTTTTCTCAAAGATAAAAACAAAACAAAGAGAAGGAGTCAATTGGGTCAACTGGTCGTCACCTAATATTTTTCTTGTACCTACAACGGTGTGCCTTGTGGGAGGCTGGAGGCTCTCCTGATGACAGGCCTGCAGGTGTGCTGAGTTCAACCAAACACAATCTGATAAAAGGCACAGACACTGCTTCTCTGTGGGAAAACAGATAGGTATATTATGTTGGATATACTAGCAAAGCTCAAGTGTGTTAACGTATTGTAGTTGTGAAGTAAAGCAAGCTGCCACAATATAACAGGTTTCTAAAAACCTATGGTCTACATATGACCATATACAGTACATTCAGCAGTAGCATACATACTGTAGTAGTTCTATAAAGATGTTTACACATTATTTTTCGTAATGGTATTTGTATGAGTAACCTTCAAATGTATTTCACATTATTAAAATAAAAAATATACAGTATATATATTTAATTTAATTATACTTTTTTTTATTTATTTATTTATTTTTTATTTTTAAAAATGCAAATGCATTTAAAAAATAATATAGCGGCATACAGTATCTACACATTTGCCTTCCTAGAAAATAACAGGAACTATGAATATACAATTCAAAATGAGGAGTCTCACATTTCAGATGAAGAATGTGAACATTTAGCTCAGTCAATCTGTACAGTTAAACGCATGCCTTCAATCAATCAATCAATCAATCAATCTTTATTTATATAGCACTTTTCATATAAATTCATGTAACACAAAGTGCTTCACACTACGTCATTAAAAACAATACAAAATGAGTAAAAACAATACAATATATA
>JAODUE010048830.1:0-18277 GCA_027564755.1 Amblyopsis hoosieri | reverse complement strand
CTACTCTAATATAATATAATATAATATAATATAATATAATATAATTTACTCTAATCTAATCTAATCTAATATAATATAATATAATATACTTTACTCTACTCTACTCTAATATAATATCATATAATATACTTTACTCTACTCTAATCTAATCTAATATAATATAATATACTTTACTCTACTCTACTCTAATATAATATAATATAATATACTTTACTCTACTCTACTCTAATATAATATAATATACTCTACTCTACTCTACTCTACTCTAGTCTAATAAATCTAATTACATGTTCAAAACATGTGTTTGTGGGGGGTGCGGGGGCAGTAAAGAAAGGTATATGTAAGGTCTGGACATGATTAGCTGTGCAGGAATAGTAGAGTGCTTGTGAGTGCTCTTTGACATGTCTTGTAAATGAGTGAACACACACACACGAAGACATTAGAAACAGGCAGAGATGACATCTCTTGCGCAACAAGTGGTGTGAATCACAGAATGTGGAATAAAATGGAATGATCCTAAACGTAACAGAAATCTCATATGGTTTTCATGTGGATGTTTTCAACTTTATACGTGTGTGTGTGTGTGTGTGTGTGTGTGTGTGTGTGTGTGTGTGTGTGCACGTGTGTGAGCACGTGTGTGCCACAGGGAGACATCCAGCAGCTGTTGATATCCGACGAGCCCAGGGCAGCAGAAACATACTGCCAGGACTACATCCCAGACTGCCACGCTGACCTGCCCTATGACAGCATCCTGACGGAGCAAGACCAGGCAAGTCTCGCCCTATTGGCCGGTTACACGAGCCAGAGGAAGTGTGTTTTGAAAGATATGCAGAGGAAATGTAACATTACGTTGATAAAGTATGTCAGACATCTGGATAACATCATTTGCTCTGGCTGGCCAGCTCCATAATCTGTTGTAGTAAAAACACTTGCCACCTGTCAATAATACAAAAATGCATTCTATTATTGAACCAAACATGTTTTATGGGATTATAAATTAACACTTGATCATAAGCGTCAAATTATTGTTACATTAATAAATTTCATATGCTGTATAAATCCCCTGGCACATATGAGTAGTGCTAGCTAACGTCTTAGCTAGTTGGCCCCAGACCATTTGGCTCATTTGGCTGAAGCTGTAAATGTTTAATTGCTCTGTCGCGGCCAGGGGAGTACTCTGTGTGCTCTCTATATATCTCTATCCCTCTCTTGTCTTTATCAAATACACTACACAGTTCTGTGATCCAAGACAAGTCTGTTTCAACAGATTCACTGCATCAGCACTGTTGCTTCTGTACAAATTCAAACACTGCAGTTTACCTGTCTGTCAGTATTTTACACCACAAATCTCCCATAATTTATAGCACTATACCATATATGCTTCTTTCTGCAGGGCAATTAGTGCAGAAAGTAATAAAATAGCAAGCCATTGTCACAATGACGTGTGCATTGCAATAATTAAAATCAGTCAGGTAAGCTCAAGTCAAGTTTATTTCTATAGCTCCTAATCATATTACAGTATCAAAGGGCTGCACAGGCATACATTTCACAAGGAAACAAACAGCACCCCTTAACCTTCTGCTCTATTCTCACCCGTTCTATTCTTTCTGCATTATGAGCTATGCGTAAATGTTTTTGTTGAACGCTGATGTAATGTGAGGATGTGAAGTGTCATGGTGTGGAGTGACTGCTTCTAAGGTTTGTTTCACTGTAAGCACTGTTCTTCAGGCAGAGGCCCCACCTAAGAAACGCATTGTTAAAGAGTTTGAGGAGATTGACTACAGTGACCTCTATGATGATTTCTCTGTCTCCACCATGAGTGCAGGTCCAAATGTCACTGAGTATGAGGTGAGGCTGAAATGCGTTATTTTAACATGATCTGCTGTGTGACAGAGTGACGTTGTAATATTATGATGTGATGGGAAAAAGTCACAATTGATGTATACAGTGTGTCTGTGTGCACATGCATTGTTTGTACGTTACATTTATATTTATGTGTATTTGCTTCTTGTTTTTTATGTTTGGTCATTTATTATTTGCATATGTTATGAGGAAACCTTGATGTCTGGGCAGGTTATTGTTCAACCTATTATTTATTTCTAACGACTCACTGTATTGTCATAGTGCATTTGACAAATGAACTTGACAGGTATCTGTGAAAGGTATCTCCATTGTCGTGTCTGTCCACGTGTGGTGCTGGTAGATTGTGGAGTATGAGGACTATGACAACACAACAGATGAATACCAGGTGAAGGAGTACCATTATGAGGATTATGAAGAACGCTATGGGCCAGCTGAGAGAGAGAGGGACTTCTCTATGAATGCAGAGGTACTGACTAATTCCTGGAATCCCATCGATGTTGTTGTTTCACATTCACTTTTCCCGTCGTGTAGCTCGGCCTTTGTTCTTTCTCTCCGCTAACGAGTCTACCTTTCTCGCCCCTCTTTCATTCCTTTCCTACCAGGACATACCAGAGAAGGGAGAGAAAGGTGAACCAGGCTATTTGGGATCTGTGAGTACATGCACGCAACGCACATGCACGCACACGCACGCACACGCACGTGTCACTGTGTGTTATATTCCAACAGGGTACCCAGATAGTAGGACCACATGGACCCCCAGGACCTGAGGTTAGTTTGTGTTCTGTTCCCTTATTTCCTCCCCTTCGCTGAACTTCAATGTTAAACGTGGGACTTTAATACATCTACGTATTCACTGTTACTAACATCACAAAGGTAGATATGGATTCTCAACTGGTGTGTGTGCGTGTGTGTGTGTGTGTGTGTGTGTGTGTGTGCAGGGAGAACCTGGACCTTCCGGGCCGGCTGGGCCAGTGGGACCTCAAGGAGATCCTGGGGAGCTGGTGAGGATCGTCCTTGTCTGCTGTACTGTCACACACTTTGTCCCTCTGTTTGGCTCGGCTGGTTGGTTGGCCTGTCTGTGAGCGGACATCTCCCAAAATGTTTTTATACCAACAATCTATGTGATACTTGTGAGAAACAGTCGAACACCTGCTAAGTTTGAGGTCATTCTCGAGAGATAATAATAATAATAATAATAAACTTTATTTGTACAGCACCTTTCATACACAATGTTCAACTCAACGTGCTTTACAGTTAAAATCATTTGAAAAACAAAGGATTAAGGGAACAAATGAAATTAAACCAAAAGAAATAAGAAACAACAGGAAAGTAGGCTCACCCGCTGCCATACTTGTTATCGTTTGTGTTGTCTGTTTGTTATAACCTGGACGTGAAAAAGGTTTGTGTTTCGTTAAGATAATTTCTTTTCTTCTGTTCCCCCCACTACCACCTTTCATTTCAGGGCCCTCCTGGGCGGCCAGGCCTCAACGGGGCTGATGGGATACCAGGTCCTCCAGGAAACATCATGCTCATACCGGTAACAAAGCTAGTCAAGCATTCTCTTGTCAGTGATGTCAGTGCTTATACATTCAGCCGTCGGCACCATTAGCCCTCATAAGGCCCCTTGTCCCTCAAGGCTTTTCCTCCTGAGAAAATGAGTGTTGAATTTAGCCCAGCCCAGCCTTTGTTCCACATGGTAATGCTGTTTCAAAGCTATTTGCTTTCACCAAGAAAGCTGAACTAAATAGCTTTAGTGCATTAATTACAGTTCATTTAGTTACAGTGTTTTCCTAAACAAAAATATTGCGTATAATAAATGTATTTCCCTCTATGGTAAAGTAGGACTTGAAATCATATGAGGTCAACAATGTTATTAAAACTAGAGATGTAGCATAGCACTAAAATGTTCTTCCCAATTCCTGTGAATTTGGAAGTGCTACAGTTTGACCACTTGGGGGAGTATTGAGGCACATATTTTCCCAGTGTCTTACAGTAAAGCAAAGTACAGTATGTCAGTGTGTTTATACTGGCTGTGAAGGAGACTCTTCTGTTGTCACTCATAGTTATGTTTGATAAGCCAACAGCATATTCACCATTACACCATTACATACAATGTATGCATGTGTGTGTGTGTGTGTGTGTGTGTGTGTGTGTGTGTGTGTGTGTGTGTGTATGTGTAGTTCCAGTCCGGAGGTGACCCACTGACAGGACCGGTGATATCGGCCCAGGAGGCTCAAGCACAGGCTATCCTGCAGCAGACCAAGGTTCACAGCTAAGAAGCAGCCTGCCCCCCCCTACTACAACAACAACAACAACAACAACAACAACCACATAAGCAGACACCCTGGTGCTGATTACTGTCTCCCTCTCTCTTTCTCTCTCTCTCTCTCTCTAGCTGGCCATGAAGGGACCTCCAGGACCCCTGGGCCTCAGGGGAAGACCTGGGCCTTTGGTGAGTCACCGGCAGAGTGAAAGAGGAGTTGTATGGCTGTAAAAGTAATGCAATCTCCTTTTAACACCATTCATAATTTGTTGCCGTTAACACAGTAGAATGTCGGACTATACAGTATTTTTGACCAGCTGGGTTTCGTTTTGTTTTAAGGTACAGATCAGCTGTTCGGGTGCCTTTTCCAATCCCGCCTCTCGAAATGAGAGACGATTCAGCCAAATACAAATAGGCACAGAATATTTCCTTGCTCTTCTGTTTTACCTTGCAATGATTTTGGCCTATAATAGCTCCTTGTGGAATTGAACCGTACTATTTACTCCGGGTACGTTGTTTCTTGATTTAAACGAGGGAGGCGTCAAGCTTGCAACTCTAATGTCCCCCAATGCACTCCCACCCTCTTTACATTCACAATATAATTATGCCAGGTTTAACCCAAAAAGTCACACAAAGACAGGAACACAAAGCACAGGATACACTATCTGCGTTTACATAGACCCTATTATTCCAATTGGAATCGGATTAAAAGCCCAACCCGAAAGAAAACACCTCAATCGTAAAAGAAAGGCGCACGTCGTCGACTCCCGGAAATGAGTTCCTGCAGGTTGGGATGTCTGTAATGTGTGCATGTTTAACTATCTATTCCGATATATTGTGACGGCGTATGTAAACAACAGGCTTGATTAGATGACATCCCATGTAAACAGGGAGCTACTGACTGACAAGTGACTGACAAGCGACTGAGGTAAACACAAGGGCGACAATACAGGGAGATAAGACAGACCATTGGTGCAACACATGAGCCATGATTAATCAGACACAGGTGGAACTAAGGGGTCTGGGATACACAAGGCAGGGAGTGACAGAGAAACTGGCCTGAAACACAAGACATGCAGACATACATATGGCGTATTGTATCCTGCTCTGGAATAAATTCAGAGGCCGCCGCATCAGTTTGTCTCAAACACGTTTTCATAATAACTATAAAATATTATTTTTATTTAATTTAGGAGACTAAATGTGCAGGAGTTACACATTCAAAGCAATATAAATACACACAAATATTCTGTATGAACTGGTGCATTTTGCAGGGGAGATTTTTGTATAAACAGCACAATAAAGTATTCCTTTGAAATTAGCAGAACATACACAAAAACATGAATGAATTGAATACTCTGTATTTTCCCTTCACATGTTATGATTTGGGCCATCTCTTTATGTATTTATAGTAAGAATAAACACACCTGCATGTCATGTAATGAATATGCAAATAAGGAACGGTGGTACCCACTCTTGTTTACACGGCAGGATGCTAGGCGCTGAAGGTCAAAGCTGCTGCTAGTTCTCATGGCATGCAACACCCTGATAGGTGACATCTGTACCTGGGCTCACTTTGACGAGGTTGCATAAGTGCAGACTAATAGGATGACTTGTTGCTCCCCTACAGGGTTTGCCAGGGCCTGCAGGGCTGAAAGGGGCCAGTGGGGACCTGGGCCCTCAGGTGTGTCATCTAACACTTCATACCCACCTGAATTACCTATAGGGGTTTTAAACAGCTTCATCAACTTAACTTAAATGTCAAGAAAAGTATCATTTGATAAAAATGGATCATCTATAAACATGTGATGAATTATCTACTGTCAAACAGGATATTACAGTGCCATAAAAAATAATTATTTAGGCCATTAAGCAGGCTTGGGTTTTGTGCTGAAGGGCCGCTTGGCAGACAAATGGCTCCTGTTGATAGAATAAAGCCTTTTGAGGTACTGGGGCACCATGGAAACCCTCTCTCCTCTTCTTCCCAGGGTCCTAGAGGGCTGCCGGGTATTCCAGGACAGAACGGACATGCAGGAAAACGGGTGAGACTTTGAATGTGGTGGTCCTCTGACTGAAAACAGCCCGTTCAGATGCCTGTTACTATAGGGTTGTAATACAGTACAGCAGTATACCATATACAGTATATACAAGTGTATAGAATAATTTCTCCCCACAGACTTAAAAATACTTTTTTTTTTATGAGTGGAAATCTAGCTAACATTTGCATTTTGATGCTGTACGCATGTGTGTGTGTTGTAGGGACGTTCTGGCACAGATGGAAGTCGTGGTGTGACTGGAGAGGCTGGAGCTAAGGTAAGACACAAATGGTGTTCATCGTAATTGTTATATTCCCGTTTTACTTACACACCCTGTTAAATAAGTGTTTTTACCACTGTTCTCCCAGGGTGACCGGGGATTTGACGGCTTGCCAGGTCTCCCAGGTAACCAGGGACACAAAGTAAGTTCAATGAGGATTGGCTAAGTTGCTGCTTCAGGGATTGATTAATGTATTTGTTGTTTGGTTGATTGATTCATTGATTAACTGATTCATTGATTTAATGGTTGGTTGTTTATTTCTCTTCTTAGGGGGAAAGGGGAAAGCCAGGCCCTCATGGTCCTTCTGGAGAGCCAGGAGAAAAGGTGACAGCTGGGTGTTGTGGTGTTTTTGTTTACAGTTGTGCGTGCCTGTTATGCCTCAATGTGTGAGTCATTACTTGTGTTTTTATCCCAGGGCTCAGAGGGGCCACCAGGCCCTAGAGGACAACCAGGTGATGCTGTAAGTGCACACACACACACACACACACACACACAGATATGTAGGAAGTGATCCAGGGTGACCCACTCTGTGAGATAGGGCCCAGTAATATCATGTCATGTGTATTGTGTGTTATGCTTTGACCTGTAACCTGCAGGGCTCCAGAGGTATGAATGGCCCCAGAGGTAACCCTGGTCCCACAGGACAGACTGTAAGTATGACCTGTAAACTGTTTCAGTCACACACACACACACACACACACACACACACACACTTTAGAATCAGCGTCTCACCTCCAGTCATCCAAAGCCACTCACTTGAGTGGATTTGACCTTTATTTGACCAGGTTAGTCTCATTGAGATTAAAATAATATATATATAATATATATATTCCATATATATTCAAAGAGAGACCTACAGTTACAACATAAATAAAAGCACAATACATTTAAAAACCATTGTTGTGCAGATGGTTGTATGAACCCCTATTAACTTACTCACTCAAATATATATCCTATTAATACATAGAGCTAATGAACACAGCTATAGATTGATAGTGCATGTTTTGCATTTTATTACCGTATCAGTGCCAAGACATGTGATGGAGTTCCACCCACTTTGGCTAATGTTTTATTTTCACTTGTAGCAACACATGTTAACATGTGTTAGCCTAAATAGTTTACATACCAATAAATCACTTCAATCGCACAATTATGTTAGCAATTGAATTAATTAGTATGCTTCAAGCCAAGCCGCAGTCACAATTCACAGTTGGTGATATTTCTGTTGTATATTCTCTTGGTTTGGATATGGTTGTGTTGCCGTAACAGTGAACAGTATCCTAAAACCAAAAATGTATACATAAATAAGACACTGCCCAGTGTTCTGATCCATGAAAAATAATCAATTCCTCTCAAAACAATAAAAGGTGATATTTATTTAATTAAATTTTCCCTTTTTCACAGGGTATCCGTGGAGTCGATGGAGTTCAAGGCTCCAAAGGAAATTTGGTGAGTCTTATATCAATATTATATAGTATTTGAGGAACAGCAGCAGGTTCCTGAACGTCAGTTACTGTTCCCATCAGGGACCCCCGGGAGATGTCGGGGCACCTGGCCAACAAGGAAACCCAGGATTCCAGGTACACATAGATAACAAGCACATTTACATATGTTACTGTACTTTACTGACACAACACTGACTCTTAAATGTGTCCTCTCTCTCTTACAGGGCTTTCCAGGCCCTCAGGGGTTAGTGGGACTTCCAGGGGAGAAGGTAAGAGAGTCCCAGTCATACTGTAAGTGACATCTATGTTTTCAAGTGCTTGGATCACCAGCACATGGTTTTGTCTCTCTCTCTCTCTCTATAGGGACCCCAAGGGAAGAAAGGGTTGCTGGGGTTACCAGGAAATGATGGCCCCTCTGTGAGTGCCTACATGCATCCCCTAACACACACACACACATACACACACACACACACACACACACACACACGCACACACACACGCACACACACGCACACTGTATATATGCACATACCCAGAGAGACCACACACACATGCATGCATCCACATACAGTCATACACACGCATACACAAACACACACTCAGTCTGTGTTCTCTTGTCACCAGGGACACCCTGGCAGAGAGGGGACCCCAGGAGAAAAGGGACTCCCGGTAAATCTACTATGATTGTCTATGTGTGTTGCTGTGGATACCGACATTATGTGCACATACACATGTTTTGTATTGTGGCTGTTTGTATTGCTAATACTAATGTGTTTTTGTAGGGACCCCCGGGAGTTCAGGGGCCTGTGGGATACCCAGGGTCTCGGGGAGTTAAGGTATGTGAGTCATGTTGCAGTGCCCATAATCCTGTTTATGCACAGACTGTAATATGAGACCCTCATCCAACTGGCACCGCTGTGTGTAGTTCGTGGTAATGTGCGTGGAACAAGGCCTTGGTAGACAAAACCACTGGAAAGCTTTATTGACATCAGCTTGTGGTGGACAGCTTGAGACGGGTTCAGTGCTAGTCTGTCCACTGTAGTAGCCGCCTAATTGGCTCTTCTACCAGCGATGTCGGCCCGCTGGGCCGCTAAGACAGAACAGTGGGACCAGCCTGCTTATACATCAGGCCTCCAATTAGCTCGATGTCATGCGGCTGCACAGTCGGTAGTGAAAGAGCTGGAGCTTTGAGCTAGTCATATGATTTGATTATACAAACAGGTTGTGCTTTGTTCCGGCATGTATCTTACTGTTTGACATCATTATTCATTTAAATAATGTGAAAACATAACCTCGGTGGGGGGGGGGGGGGGGGGTGCTTCTTAGGATTCAGGTGTAATGCAAACAGATAATTATATAACAAAGAGTGAGATATATCACTCCTGCCTCCTGCTTAAACGATTGATGACTGACCTGTTTCTGTCAACTCACTGCGTGAGGTAGAGTTTATGATGCAGGGTGTGATTGATCCATCGGGTCAGCTCCATGTGCACCCACCCGCACAAATGGGGCTACTAAATATTATGTGTTCAATTTCACCCGCACCCAAACCAGAAAATGTAAGAAAACATCATTCATCATTTGGTTATATATTTTCCACCCCATCCATCATATCACCATATCGGCAGTAGCAAGACATAGCTTCAGTGCTCATGAAAAGACCCTTAACCCTCACTGTTCTCCATTCATCTTGCCTGTGTCTTTCTGTTGGCAGGGTGCCGATGGCATCCGAGGTTTGAAGGGAAGCAAGGGGGAGAAGGTGAGAGAGAGAAGAATGGTCTCCGTCCAGTCATCTTGGTGCATCCTCTGATTCCTCAGTGAACGCCTCGCTGCTCTCTCTCTCTCTCTCTCTCTCTCTCTCTCTCTCTCTCTCTCTCTCTCTCTCTCTCTCTCTCTCTCTCTGCCATCCTACAAAAGGGGGAGGATGGTTTTCCTGGGGCCAAGGGGGAGATGGGGGTGAAAGGTGACCTGGGGGACAATGGCGCTGCAGGTTCCCGTGGAGAGGATGGCCCCGAGGGACCTAAGGGCCTGATGGGACCTCAGGGAGAAGCCGGCGCTGCTGGCATTGCCGGAGAGAAGGTACAAGATACAATACGCCCCATAGTGCTAGCTAGCATATCTGTGATAATAATCACAGCACCAATCAATCGGCTGGTGATCGGACAGGCTTGACAAAAAAACTGTAATCGGAATCGGCCAGGGAAAATGCAATGGGTGCATCCCTCCCTAATCGATAGCTTTTTATTTGATATTACAATAAAGGAATGAAGTGGATTCTAACTGCTGTTGCGTCTCCTTCATTGTCTCTCAGGGTAAACTGGGTGTTCCGGGGTTGCCAGGATATCCGGGCCGTCAAGGGCCTAAGGTGAGATCACTGAAATACACAGTGAACCAATACAGCAGTTATGAATGACCTGTAATGCACTCTACTTACTGCTACTGTGTGCGTGTGTGCGTGCGTGCGTGCGTGCGTGCGTGCGCGTGCGTGCGTGCGTGCGTGTGCGCGCGTGTGTGTGTGTGTGTGTGTGTGTGTGTGTCCTCCTGCACAGGGCTCTGATGGGTTTCCTGGGGCGTTGGGTGCTGCGGGAGAGAAAGGAAAGAAGGTGAGTACTAGAGAGAGGGGTTCCCAGGTAGGATCCCATTGGTTAGTTTTCCCCCAGTACTGGTAGCGCTTCACTCAAGAGCCGCCCTGCATCTCCTCCAACAGGGGCCCGCGGGACAACAAGGCACCGCCGGCCAGAGGGGTCCTAACGTGAGTGCTGCCCTTCTGTTCAGTATTCAGTATTCCCACCATAGGAGTCACATGTCACATACTGGCCTATAAGGGTGTAATAATGGGTGTAATAATGCTCTGCTGTCTTGCAGGGTGCTCGAGGTGGCCGGGGGGCCAAGGGTCCGACGGGGAAATCCGGGGAGAAGGTCAGATGATTATTATTATGAATGGATCACCTCTGTATTACAGCAACACAGACAATGCTTTACTACACACCTTACGACATACTTTCATACCTACCTTCACTACATACTGTACAGTACATTCACATATTTTACATACTTTATTCTACATACTTTACAAGGTACATACCTTAACACTTGTTTTGTTTTTTCTCAGGGCTCCTCAGGACATGACGGCCCTGCAGGTCCTGCTGGGGAGAGGGTGAGACATTAACGGTTCACATGTCATGTGATGTAGCATGTACAATTGTTTATTCCTTAAATGGACTTATTCAGTGATTGATTGTGTATCTCCAGGGACCTCAAGGACCACAGGGACGGAATGGAGAGCCAGGACCAAAGGGATCTGGTGTGAGTACATTACAGTACATTACAGTACACTACAACATGCAGGCAGGTGTAAATACAGCCCGTATCAGTGATTTACTGATGTGCTTGTGTCTTCCTTTGTGTGTGTGTGTGTGTCTAGGGCTCCGCCGGAAAGGATGGACTCCCAGGCCACCCAGGCCAGAGAGGAGAGCCAGTGAGTGAGGTCTTTGCATCCACAAAGTTGCCATGTTGGCCGGGTTGGCAGCAAAGCATAAATTTGCTCACTTGAGCTGCAGGAATAAACCTCCTTAGAGCCCATTCAAAATGCAGACACATAATGCAGAGTAATTAGAAAGTTCATTCTCTTCAGAGGGTCAGTGGGTCACCAGTTATTATGTGCCGTGCAGGCACAGCCACTGTCTAGTACAGCGTGCGTTCTCTGTGTGTGCAGGGTTTCCAAGGCAAGACAGGACCCCCAGGACCGTCAGGTGTGGTGGGGCCACAGGTAGGACCCTGAAAGACTCTATATTGTATATGTGTCATCATGTATAATCCTGTGATTGCATGTATGCAACGTGATATTATACAAAAAACTATAACGTAAATTATTTATAAGAAACCGTAAAAATAAATATATAAATATGGTAATACAAAAGGTTTCCCAGTACGCACATAATAAAAACCATAAGCCCTATTAAATAGAAATAGTATTTATTGATTCACAGTATTATTGAAGAAAAATGTTTTTTGACTAAGTAAAAATAAGTATACACAAATACTAATACTGATACAGATTTTGTGACCTGCCACATTTTGCGCGGTCTGGACCCTCTTGTGTCCATCGATCTGATTGGCCCGCTGGCACGTTCCAGGGTAAATCCGGAGAGACTGGCCCAACAGGAGACAGAGGTCATCCCGGGGCCCCAGGGGTCCCTGGGGAGCAAGGCTTGCCTGGAGCTGCTGGGAAGGAAGGCGGGAAGGTTGGCACACACACACACTTACACAGAGTAATCAGTACTCACATAGACACTCGCTGTGCGAAGACGGTTATGGCCATATGTTGCTGATTACAGGGGGACCCAGGAACACCGGGGACCTCAGGCAAGAGTGGGCCTCCGGGACTCAGAGGGTTTAGGGGGAGCAGAGGAGCCCCTGGAGCTATGGTAGTACAATGCACACACACACACACACACACACACACACACGCGTTAATAAGTGTTAATAAGTGACATGACTTACTTTCTCAGGGACCAGCTGGTCTGAAAGGAGGGTCCGGACCCACCGGACTTACGGGAGCCCTGGTAAGTAATCCCTACTGTTACCATGGTAATGTACATTACATATTATCTTATTAGTGATGAGGTAATTGTCTGTCTCAAGGAAGACTGGATGACCTGATTCAGTCAAGGAGGAGTATAGAGGACAATGTGTATGTAGCAGATACAGACGTTAGATGATACAGATGTGGTCGCTGGATTAATGCTCTAAGGTTGGGCTTTGAGCTAAGCATGTCATACAGGTCAAAGGTCAAAGTCATCTTTGTAGTCTGTATTAGTGCACCGATTAGCCCAGTGCACGTGATATCACGTCATACCATACAGTAGAGACAACCTTGATTCCCTTGGCTCTTGCCCCGGTGCAAGGCCATGACACTGTACCTGGGCACACACCACCAATAAATGTGGTACCAATAAGTCCAATCTATTTCTCAGTTTATTATATTTCCTTGGTATGCGGTGCTAGCTTTCATCCTGTTTAGGCCTCCTACCATTCAAGCGCTCTCTGTTCAAGACCCTTGTATTCAAATGTAGTTTTCAAGCATCATGCCATGTGCTCTCTCTCCTGTCCACCAGGGGGCAGCGGGTGAGAGGGGACCACCCGGAGCCGCCGGGGCCATCGGCCAGCCTGGGCGATCTGGGGCCGGAGGAGGGCCAGGACCAATGGGCGAGAAAGGAGAGCCGGTACGTTCAGCCTGGACCTCCGCTGCTGCTCCTCAGACTCAGAGAATAGATAACAGTTTACAGCATGTTGCATGTTGACAACTGACTTGTGTGTGTGTGTGTGTGTGTGTGCGCGCGCGCGTGCGTGTGTGTGTGTGTGTGTGTGTGTGTGTGTGTGTCACAGGGAGAGAAGGGCCCGATTGGACCAGCAGGACAGGATGGAGAAACGGGTCCTTTGGGCCCTCTAGGAGCTGTTGGCCCTGCTGGACCTGCAGGAGACGATGGGGACAAGGTAATGTGTGTTGCCTAGGGAACACTGCTGGTATAATACGGTCATGTGTGTTGCCTAGGGAACACTGTGCTGGTATAATAATGTCATGTGTGTAGCCTTGGGAACACTGTACTGGGATAATACGGTCATGTGTGTTGCCTAGGGAACACTGTACTGGGATAATACGGTCATGTGTGTTGCCTAGGGAACACTGTACTGGGATAATATGTGTGAGTAAAGCATTCCATACTTTACACTGTATGGAATGCTTTACATTTATGTAAACAATGTCACATAATGTCCTAAAACTTAAAAATAAATCCTACCTTCAAATGTCTTATAATGTCTTATATATACAGTATACAGTATGTTACATGTGGGAAGACAGCAGGTGTACTGCCCTGATGTTTAAAGTCATGTTTGTGTGTTGCTAACTGTGTGTTCCTGTGTGTGTGTGTGTGTGTGTGTGTGTGTGTGTGTGTACAGGGCGAGGTTGGAGGGCCAGGGCAGAAAGGCAGCAAAGGAGACAAGGGTGACCCGGTGAGTGTTGAACACCATGAACATAACAACAGTATTGAACGCTGCTCTACTGTAACGCAACAGTAGTGAACACTGATCAACTGTACCCCATCACTCTCCTCCTCCTCCTCCTCTGTCTGCAGGGCCCTTCTGGCCCCCCAGGAACTCAGGGGCCCATTGGTCAGCCTGGACTACCAGTGAGTGTGATTTCATACTTGACAGCATTTGGTGTGTTGCTGCTCGCTTTAAAGTGAAACGATGTCACTTAAGACGTATAACTATCTATGTACTTCAGCTTTATTGCGACTTACTCATTGTATTCTTATTGAATTAGGTGATTTGTTTATGTTTTTGTTGTTGTTGTTACTAATAGTTCTTGGTTGTAACTGTTTTATTGGGAGTGTATTAGCGTAGAGCGCAAGCAGCGCCCCGCATCACATTTACCCTGGTCCAGCAAGGCATTCAGCTCTGTCTCTATACCGGCGTAACCATAGGCTGTGCACAGGGATGGTTGCAATCCCAAAGCGGCCTGCGGCACCTTTTAAGTAGAGGGTCAGACGTCAGCTACAGTACACACACACACACACACACACACACACAGCTCACACAGGTCTGTCTCTGCGTTCGTCCCAGGGTGTGGACGGAGAACCAGGACCCCGCGGCCAGCAGGGGATGTATGGGCAGAAGGGAGACGAGGGGCTGCGTGGCTTCAAGGGCTCCAAAGGACCGACTGGACTACAGGTGACCAGAACCGATCCAGTCAGGCGAGAGACTGTTGAACAAAGTGACATGGGAGGGATGTTAAGGTGTGTGTGTGTGTGTGTGTGTGTGTGTGTGTGTGTGTCCAGGGCATGCCTGGCCTACCAGGGGAGAAGGGAGAGAGTGGACATACTGGACTAATGGTGAGTGTCACCCTTGACCTGATGTTGGTCAAACAGCTGCACATTTACTTCACGTTTGCTATGTGACCATAAACCACCTTTTCTCAGGGACCGCCCGGTCAACTGGGGCCCTCCGGCCCACAAGGACCCATCGGGGGACAGGTACATGCAACGCGCTCACTTGCTATGCAAACCCACACACACACACACACACACACACACACACACACACACACACACACACACACATACAGTATGCTAAAAACCACTGCTCGTCTCTCTGCTGTGCAGGGTCCAATGGGCCGACCAGGAATGGTGGGACAGCCAGGCATTCTGGGAGAAAAGGTAATGGTGACATAGAATCACCTGGACAGGCCACACACATTTAACATTATGTTTACGCTCTCTCTCTCTCTCTCTCTCTCTCTCTCTCTCTCAGGGAGAGGATGGAGAAGCGGGCAACCCAGGACTAGTTGGTGTGTCAGGAGCTCTGGTGAGTAGGCACACACACACACACACACACATCTCTTTCCTCCTCCTCCTCTCATCACGGGCATCTCCTCTCCACCTCCAGGGAGAGAAGGGGGACCAGGGGGAGAAGGGAGACTCGGGCCTGCCCGGGGCAGCAGGCCCCCCCGGAGCCAGGGGCACATCAGGCGAGGACGGAGGCAAGGGTAATTCTGTAAGTATTCACAACACAACCCCACCAGTGTCTTCACCGCCATATATGCTGTCAGAACATGCTACCAACATGCATGGCTAGGGTCATCGGAGCCCTTCTTAGCTACTTATATAAATAGAGTTTCTCTGCCTCTCAAAAACACAATTTCAATGATTTGTCAGTTTTGGAAGCAATGTGGGACTGTATGTTTTATTACACTTTTTACACTATGACTATATACTTTTAGTATTGAACAGTACTAATTGCACAGTACTGTGTTCTACTTTAATGTATGGTTCTTGACTAATATGTTGTACAACATTATACTATACTGCACAGTAGACCTGTACTGTAACTGTATGTTTCCTACAGTATGCTTTATTGTACGATAAGGTTCTGGATTGTTCTGCCATACTAAACGGCCCTGTAGTGTACTATTACTGTATTACACTTCTCTGTCTGTGTGTGCCCAGGGTCCAATAGGTTTTACAGGGGACTCAGGACAGCCCGGAGAGGCTGGACCCAATGTAAGTGACCCTCCTTTTGTTGTTACCCAGATGCTGGCTGTCACTGTGTTTGATGTCTCATAATAATAATAATAATAATAATAATAATAATAATAGTATTTGCACATTTGATTTAGCTTTATCTTCCTGTATGAGAAATGAGAATGTCTCTCCTTGCCAGGGTTTAGACGCGTTGCCGGGGTCTAAAGGAGACACAGGAGACCCAGGAAAATCTGTGAGTCCTTGTTGCTTTCTACTTTTAACGGCTGTCCACCAATACAGTTCTGTCTGTCTGTTCTGGTGGCATGTCTCAGCTGTGTGTATGTCTGTTTTATTCTCCTTGAGTCCACCTTCCCTCAAGAGCACACATCTTGCCAGGCCATGGTTGCAAATAAGAAACTGTACTTAACTTAGCTAGTGTCCCGTAACGAGTTCCTTGCTCTTAACAGGGACCACCAGGAGCCTCGGGAGAACCAGGACCACCCGGACCACCTGGAAGAAGGGTATGTATGTGTGTGTGTCTGTCTTTGTCTGTCTGTCTGTGTTTGTGCATGTATGCATGTGTGTGTGTGTATGTGTCTGTCTGACTGTATGTGTGTGCGCGTGCGTGCGTGCGTGCGTGCACGTACATTTGTATGCCAACGTGAACGCCACTGATGTTCATTTGTTTTCAAAGGGACATCTGGGGAAAGCAGGGAAGGAAGGCAAGCCAGGCGTCAAGGGCTCCAAGGTGAAGGACACAAACAGAGTGTGAACCCAGCAATGGACTTTACTAGGCGTGACAATGTCATCAGCTCTCGTTCTGTCTGTCTCAGGGGTCTCTAGGGCTAGAGGGTCTCATAGGGAAGACCGGGCCTGTCGGTGTCCAGGGGCATTTTGGGAAAGCCGGCCCCCAGGGTTTAAGAGGAATTCCTGGTCCCGCGGTATGTCACATGACCAACATGAGACACATGGAGAAAAGCTATATGTAATCACACCCTGTCTCTCTTGCTTTTAGGGGGAACAAGGTTTAAACGGACCCCCTGGCCAGTCTGGACCACCAGGGCCAATGGTAAGGTGTCAGAAATAATCCCGCCCCCCTACCCTCCTAACCCAGACAGGTGTTTTTCTAATGGGGCAACCATTAGCCTGGTGTAACCAGACCAGGGCACGCTCCATTGGGAAGTCGTTTCCTCCTACTGGACGTAGACCTCCGGTTAATTTTGAAACTATTGGACAGCACTGGACCAATCAGCGTTGCTACAACTGTTCTGATCACATCATCTAGCTCTCATTTTGAAACACGCTTGGCTTCAACGTCATCTCACTAACCCACCCTGATTGGTCCGCCAGCAGGGTGGCTGTGAGAACGATAATGCGAACAGGGTCTTCACACTATAATCTCAGCTAAATAAATTGAGCTGAGAGCAGTGTGCAGTAGTGTGCTCTACCTATCTGTTGGCTGTATTTAGAGTATGAGTGTACATGTGTCAGTATACAGTATACTGGTATGTACATGTATCACTATACAGTATACTGGGCATACTGACATGTGAGTGGTCTCTCCCCAGGGTCCCCCAGGATTACCCGGGTTGAAGGGTGACCCAGGAAGGAAGGGAGACAAGGTAAATGCAATGTGCATTCTCTGCATCCTCACATACACACACCTTGGCCTCCACCTGCATGTTGACCTTGAGGTTGACCTTGAGCTTGACCTTTATGTTGACCTGGATGTTGACCTTGAGCTTGACCTTTATGTTGACCTGGACGTTGACCTTGAGCTTGACCTTTATGCTGACCTGGATGTTGACCTTGAGGCTGACCTGCATGTTGACCTTTATATTGACCTGGATGTTGACCTGCATGTTGACCTGGATGTTGACCTTTATGTTCTCCTGCATGTTGACCTTTATGTTGACCTGGGTGTTGACCTGCATGTTGACCTGGATGTTGACCTTTATGTTGACCTGCATGTTGACCTGCATGTTGACCTGGATGTTGACCTTTATGTTGACCTGGATGTTGACCTTGAGCTTGACCTTGACCTTTATGTTGACCTGGATGTTGACCTGTATGTTGACCTGGATGTTGACCTTGAGCTTGACCTGCATGTTGACCTTTATGTTGACCTGGATGTTGACCTTGCATGTGCTTAGGGTCATGGGGGTCTTATAGGGCTGATAGGACCACCGGGGGACATGGGAGAGAAGGGGGACCGGGGCCTTCCTGGGAATCAAGGACTGCAGGGTTCCAAAGGAGACGAGGTGGGCAAAGCACACACACACACACAAGAAGGGGGGGGGGGGGGTGGTATTAGGTTGTTAGACCAGCGGTTCTGCACGAAAATGTAAAACAATGCACAGAGATGG
>JAODUE010048819.1:0-18279 GCA_027564755.1 Amblyopsis hoosieri | reverse complement strand
CCCCGACCGGGGACAGAGCGGCCCCACGGCCCCTAGGGCCCAGACCCGCAGCCCCCCCCACACCCAGGGGAAAAGTCCCCCCCGCCGAGAACAGAAGCACGCCGCCCCCCCCCCCCCCCCCCCCCGGTTTTTTTTTATTGATGTTTTTTTTTTTTTTTTTGGGGGGGGGGTGTGCGTTTTCTGTTCCCCCCCCCCCCCCCCCCCCCCTCCCCTATGCAGAATGGCGGTGGACATCTATGACTCTCAGTACCTGCTCATCCTGGCTCCCGCCCTGGTCATTGCCCTCATGTTCCTCTTCTTCTGGCTCTTCATGAAGGAGACGTCTTACGACGAGGTGCTGGCCAAGCAGAAGCGGGACCTGAGGCCGCCCCCGTCCAAGCCCGACGTCCGCAGGAAGGGCGACAAGAAGAAGGGCAGGAAGAAGGAGGGCGCCGGCGGCGGAGGAGGAGGAAGCGGCGGCAGCGGGGGAGGGGATTCGGAGGAGGAACTGCGGGAGTTTGACGTCGCCGACGCCCCCATCAGCGTCGCCGCCGAGTCGGAAGAGGAGGCTGCTCCTTTGGCTCCGCCAACTCCTCCCCCTCCGTCCTTGCTGTCGGCCGCTCCGCCGGAGGCGCCTTCCGGCCTGAGGGAGAGGAGGAAGAAGGAGAAGAAGGCCGCCAAGGCTGCCGCCGCTCCTCCTCGCGAGGAGCCGGAGGTGAACGGTTCCAAGGCCGCTGGGCGGAGAGCGGAGCAGCCGCTGCCCTCGAGCAAACAGGCGAGCGCAGCACCCCCTGCCCAACCTGAGATACAGGCGCAGGTCCAAGTGCAGGCCCAGGCTCCGCCCACCCAAACGCCCCCCCAGACCTCCGGGAAGAAGAAGGACAAGAAGAAGCAGAAGGCTGATGCCGGTGAGTCGGCACGGGGAATGCCGGGAGAGGGTGTGGCGAGCAGCCGCGCTTTGTCTCTGTCCAGAAATGTTTGAGCCAGCTAGCACTGTCCTTCATTAGTTGTGTGTGTGTGTGTGTGTGTGTGTGTGTGTGTGTGTGTGTGTGTGTGTGTGTGTGTGCGTGCGCCCGCACCCATGCGTCAAGCTAAATGTGTTGGGGCTGTTTGTCTTACGGTGAGCTGTAGAAATATGAAGTTACTGGTGACATTTCCGTTAGCCCACGGCTAGTGGATATCGCCTCAACGTCCCACACAGCCCTTAGAGCCAATCCTTATCCCGAAGTTACGGATCTGACTTGCCGACTTCCCTTACCTGCCTGCAGACATAAAAAGTGACCTTGTTTACATTCTGTTGTAAAATTAGCATGTTTTTTTTGTATTGAATGTATTTTGAATGTACAAAACAGAAAATGTTTCATGAACCTTGCAGGGATTTTTCAACCAAAAAAAAAAAAAGAGGTCAGTTTGACAACACATTTTGGGAACACACTTTTTTTTATTTTACACACTGCTTCGCAAATGTAACCTCGTTGAAGACATCAGCTTTATCTCCCTGCCTGCCTCTGTCCAGCCGATGACCACCAGCCTGAAGCTAAAGTTGAGCAGACGCCTGCTCCAGTGGTCAAGAAGGAGGCTCCACTGGTGGCTGAGAGCAGAGCTCAAGATGGCCTCCCCCAAAACGCCTCCAGTGGCAAAAAGAAAAACTCTGCCAAGAAACAAAAGACAGAGCATGGTAAAATATGATTGAGTCACTCTACTTTATAATAAAAATGCCTGGAGAATCTCAGCAGGATATATAAAGAGAATAAAGAGAAATCTTAATCAAGATGAATGATCAAGGCTGGCTGTTATGCAAAATTATCTATGTATCTCTTTACACTCTAGTGGAGGAGTCCCATGTTCAGCCAGACTCTGCTGCCCCTGCCAACCATCAGGCATCCCATAATGATGATGTGCCTTCCAAGGGGAGTGGCAAGAAGCAGAAGGTGGAAACCAACAAAGGTGAGATGGAGGAGTAGGAATAATTATATTGCAGTTTCCAGGCACTGTATGAGTTTGCTTGCCTTCGCATACCAGTCTGGTCCATGAACTGAAACCATTTGTTACAGAAGTCCGTAGTTAAGTTGGTGCAAACAGCAACTGAAAGCATAATGTTGCTCCTTATGTTGGTCTTGATCTGATTGGTTGAAGGTGGTCCAATCACCTGCTTATGATTTGATTGACACTTGTACAAACTTTGAAACCGGAAAAGTCCGGCTTGTCCAGCCAGGCTAAGACAGGCTAAGTCAGTTGCCTCTCCTTAAAGGCAGGGTTGGTCATTCTTGCTACATTCGAGCTCACATTAAAACAGTATCGCTCCGCGGCGCCGCTTCACACATAGAAATGCATTGTGAAGCAAAGCGTAGTGCTATGGCTGTTGTTGTGAGCGGTGTTCACCACTTTGTTTACGTTACTATTTACTGAGCCAGGGCTGTGGAGAAGCATCAGTTTATTTTTTCAACTCGTACAGATGTAAGCTAGCAAAATGCGAGGAGATATTTGCTGAATTTGACCAAAAGTGTATTGGCATACATTTAGCTTGCGATAGCTGACTGTACCTTTTTAATGCGCGTGCCGTTCCCGTGTGTTTAACAGAGAGCGCGGAGGTGAAGCTCAAGGAGCTCCTGTCTGGCCTGGCTAGTCTGTCTCTCACCGAGGCGGAGGCGCTCGGCGTGCTGGCCCTCCTGCGGGAGAAGAATCCGAGCGCCCTGGACGCCTGGCAGAAGATGAAGCAGCAGGTACAGGATGAGCACCGCGGAGGCTCGCGCGTCGCCACCACTGAATGCTTTTGGCTGGCTGTGTTTTCGCGACTTGGCTCCCCGCGTCCGTCTGCTAACCGCTCGCTGTCCTCCAGTCCACAGCCAAGGCCGACCCCGCAGTCCAGGAGAGAGAGCGCCTCCTCGGCACCTTGCAAGAGGAGGCCTCCATTGCCAAGGACAAAGTCAAGCAGCTGAGCCAGGTTTGGATTCACCTCCCCTCCTCCCCAAACACACACACCCACACACACACACACCCTCTCTCCACCAACCGACGCGACTCCTGTCCGTCAAGCGGTTGCCGCGCAGCGCTCCTCCCGGCCTGCTCGTCACGCCTGTCGTATCCTCCTGTCTCCTCCTCCTCCCTGCAAGGAGCTTCAGGCGGAGAAGCAGAAGACGTGTCGGGCGGAGGCCGTGGTGAGGGAGCAGCGTGCCGCAATGGAGAAGGAGGTGGGCACGCTGCAAACCAAAGCCCAGGCCAGCTATCAGGAGGTCCAGATGAAGGTGAGGAGGACCTTATTGGAACGTTTGTGAGGGTGATTGTGTTGTTATTTGTTGTATTATTCTAATTAGTTTTAACAGTGTGTGTGTGCGCAATAGTTAGGCCCTTCTCAAAAAACGTTCTAAGCTGATTTAGCGTGTTAGATCTGCAATAATGTGTGTTTTTATTTGTTTAAAGTCTTTTTTTTTTATATAATTTTTTGTCATTTAGTCAAATAATGTTTTAACCACAGTTCCATTAGACCCAGTGTACGCGTAGATCAACACATACCCAGACACACACAACGTATACAAAGCGTACAGTAGTAGTGGTCGTAATCAGTAGAGAAGGGGGAGGTGACGTTGCTCCTTCTGTGTGCAGTACCAGCAGGTGAGAGAGCAGCTGGAGGGCCAGATCACCCGTCTGCAGCAGGAGAACGGCATCCTGCGAGACGCCGTGAGCTCCGCCACCAACCAGATGGAGAGCAAGTCAGTGCAGCGTCCTCCGCCACCTCAAACGCGTTCCACTGCATGCTTTGCAAAGCTCTCTAATCTTGACGGGTCACCACCGCAAGACATTCCCGCGCTGTAATGCACAGTGGGATTAGCCGATGTGTCTTTCGACGGGGGCTATTTAGCCGCTTGGCCTTTTTTTTTTTTTTTTTTTTTTGTAATAGGCCAAGTGATTCGTAGTGGTGTGTCATGTATGTCGGCGTTAAAGTACTCCGTTGATTGCGTGCGTCGGCGCCCTGGCAAATGTATGGCAAAGCTCACACTCTCTGTATGAAATGCCAGTCAGTGTGTGTTTGTATGTGGCGGGGGAGGAAGAGATCTATGTCAGATGTGTGCTCTTGGAACTCCAAACCAAAACAATCTTTTAATGTTTTGCATTCCTGCACAATGTCAAGTCTGGGCAGAATTCAAGGTGTGTCCTATAAGAAAAAATGTAATGTAGCGCGTTGCATTGCAGGAATTCGGCAGAGCTGAACAAGCTGCGCTCGGAGTACGCCGGCCTGATGAAAGAGCTGGCGGAGAGCAGCAACAAGCTCCAGCTGGAGGAGCACCAGAGGAAGTCCCTGGAGGTCGGCTACAAGCAGAGCGTGTCCCAGCTGGAGGTTCGCTCATTGGCTGCCGCACTGTGGCTTTGGGTTGGCGGTGGGGACGTGAAGTTGGTTCCCAATGTGTTGATTTTAGTTACCAGTAATTGTTTCTAACCTTGTTTTGGTTATGTTTTTATTGTACGTGTATTTTGAGGTGATCGTTTACTGTAAATGTTGCACTATGCTCATGTGTGGTTAGTTGCTTGTGACAACACACTGTTATTATCCACTATTTATGTGCGAGATATGAATGCATTTTTGAGGTTCAAAGGTCAGTCTTTGAGAATCACTGAGATAAGGAACAGGCCGAGGCCACCGCCCATAATGTGAACTGGCAAATGGCAAATGGTGTGGAATGTGCCCTAGTGGAGTTGGTAGCAGAAAAGTGCGATTCCATGCCATGGGTGAGGCCAAATGTCGGTCCCACGAGGGGAAAGGGAGGACTATTGGAAGTGCAAGGGAGCGGCTAGGTTGAATAGGACCTGGAAGTGGAGGATTGTGTTGCTCCAGGATGTGGCGACGTTTGAGGCTCTGTGCTGCGTATACATGCCACTTCCCTCTAGCTGTGCAGGCCGGCCGTTTAGGATCTTTAATGACCACGCTCGGCCACTGGAATTCTACACTGTCCGAACATGCACGGTTTTTGCTCTAATGAGTGAAATATAGTAGCCTGGCCCTGCCCGACCAGGCTCTCAGCTCAATATCTTTTTCGCTGAGATTACAGTCGGGGAAACCCTGCTCGCATTAGCACATCAGCCACCCTGCTGGCGGCCCAATCAGCGTGGGTTAGTGAGATGACGTCCAGCGTGTGTAAAAATGGTGGCCGAGCTAGATGAGGCGATCCAAACAGTTGCAGCAACCCCGATGGGTTCAGCGCTGTCCAGTAGTTTGAAAATGAACCAGAGGCTCTACGCCAAGTAGGAAGGAGACGACGGCAAATGCTTCCCAACGGAGCGTGGCCAGACCGTATTCATTTTCACCAGGCTGGGAATCCGGTGTAATAACGGGCCCTTTCTTTTTCCAGGCTCAGCTGCAGGAATCTAAGCGGCGCTGGGACGACCTCCAGAACTACCTGCTGAACGTCAACACAGAGCGAGAGCAACTGCAGGCTTCTAAACAAGGTAATGCACCTCGGATGCACCGAGCTATTGTTTTTTTTTCCCCGGATGTGCCGAGCAAGTGATTTAACTCTGGGCCATTGTCTGTGGGGAATCTTGTGTGTGTCTGCGTGCGTGCTGGTGGCCGGCGGGGGGGGGGCAGAGCTCCAGGGCAAGCTGCTGGCTCTGGACACGGAGAAGAACAAGGAGCTCCAGAGCCTCCACGGTAGCCTGACCGAGGCCGTGGTCTCCAAGGAGCGGCTGGAGCAGAAGGTGCGGCAGCTGCTGGAGGCGCAGCACAGTATGCCTGATGAGGCGCTGCATGGACAGGTCCAGGTAACGGCCCCCGTCAGCAGTCCCGATGCGTGGCGTGAACATTGGCATTGTCCCAGCAAGGGGCCTTTCGCTCGAACGCAGTGATTCTTGTTTATCCGACAGTGTGGCGCGTAGCAACTTATTTCGGCCTTCTTATTAGTCAGATTGCCTGTCAATCATACTCTGGTGAATGGTCCATAGACTTTGTTAAAGCATTTTTCTTTTAATATGAACGATTAGACTATTTGAACGATTAGACTATTTGAAGCTAAAATTAGATTGCTTTCCTATTTACATTTTTGTTTTGATATTGGCTTGTTGGTTCCAGAGAGGGAGAAGAATATGTTTAACGTCTATCTGATTTTGACAGGAACTCCTGAATGAAAACAAAGCCCTTCGTGTCCAGAACGAGACTTTGCAAGTTAAGCAGGAGAACCTTCAGGCCCAGATTACCTCTCAGGTATTTAAACCAACCTCTATCTGTGTTTCATGCACCATGGACCGCTATATACATTGGCCTATATGGCTTCTATATATGATATAGGCTTGTGTGTATGTAGGCTAATTACCTTTTTCTTGAATTCATTTTTTTTAGGCCACCCATGTCTCCCACTTTGAGGAGCTACAGAAGCTGTAAATTAATGTTCCTCCTACTATTTATATCCTTTCCTTTTTTAAATTTTTTAAAATACTGCTTTCACGTTTCTGCCTGGTCTCTTCTTCTGCTGTTCAGGCTGGCTGAGAAGGAGTTGCAGAGGAAGAGCTTGGAGGACTCTCTGAATGCAGAGAGGAGCAGTGGTGCCAGTAGGGAGACTAACATGCAGGTACTGTCTGTCACATGACTCAGCAGATTGTGCTTTAGCACTTAAAGGTACACTCCTTAATTGTGCCCTCCGTTCCTGCCCGAGCTAACTGTCTCTAATGTGGAAACACAGCTGTGCACAAACGTCTTTGCTGTAGGAGGAGGGGTGGAGATGGGTGTGAAACAGACTAGCATTGTTGGACAAACAAAACAATGTTTCAGAGTGCTTTTAAAATGCCTATAGATCAATGGTAGGAGCTTTAACAACTACCTCTTTTATGTACTGTTCTATACCCAGGATATGTATAGGTATGCATAACCTAGACACTGTTGGCAACCAACCACAATTGTTGAATCCAGTTGTCATTCACAAGCGTAGAGCTTAATGAGTCAGCATTTGCTGACCTTTCGCTATTATCAGTGTGTTTGCTCATTAGTCAGCAGTAACCGGTTCAAACGTGTTCCGTGCCTCCCATGGCGCTGTGTGCAAACGAAAATAAGGAAGCTACTCCCGGGACAATAACTCATTCACTGCTTGTTTTTGCTTTGGATTTGAATATGTGCCCGAGAAATGCCCTGCACTGTTTATAATATTCCTAATATAGCACCAGAGTGTCTCCTCTTAATTTAACTGTCTGGGACTGAATTGTTTTCCTGCAGGCCATGCACAATGAGAACATGTCACTCAAGGCAGAGATTCACAGTCTGCAGGCTCAGATTTCTGAACAGGTCAGCTGCATGACTCACCAGTATTTTTTTTTTTTTTTGCTAGAATCAAAGTGAAATAAAAGTCATGCGTATTAACGGGTTTGTCGTTTTCTCTCCCTATCTGCTTTTGATCTATGTAGTCGGCCTCCCAGCACAATATGGATGAGATTCACAAGCGGTGAGGGAATGCACTCTTATAGTATTGATCAAATGTCCGTTGGCTCGTGTTGCTATGGATCCCTGCTTACTGCTGCATTCGCCCTATAAGCCTGCCGCGCTATTGGCCCCTTTTCATTTGCCCTCAGTGTCCAGGAGAAGGACGAGAGCATCAGGACCATAGAAGGCCTCCTGGAGAAGGGGCTGATTGAGGTGGCCAACAAGGAGGAGGCTCTAACGGTTCGTGGTGTTCTGTTTGCTTTACTACCGGTGTAATAGTCGTGCGGATTGGTGGAAATGGAAAGCTTTATGGCTTGTGGTTTGGGGGAGGCCACACTAGTTTTAAATGTCTGGGTTCAGAAGCTATTACTTTTTAATTTCACGCCACGATCCGCCATTGAACGGAGATGACACGACTCTCTCTTTACATGGCTCTGGCTATCAGTGTCACGGGACTCGTGTGGGACGTGTGATTACTCATTACAGTAAACAATATGTGGCAATGTTTGGTTGGAGTAAATGTATTCTTAGCTCTGGCCCTGAAATAGCCCTGATTATGTAGCATAATTTAAATGGGGGTATTAGAGGCTTTCAAAACCACACACACTACCCTGGCTTTACACACTTCAGCTTTCCCTAAGTGACTCTGCTATTCACTGACTGCAGTGTAATGGCTATTTCCAATAGGCAGAATCGCTAGGTAATTGTTTTTCTTTCGTTGCTGTTGCAGGCTGTAAGGGAGGAGAATGAGGCACTACAGTGTGAAGTGGCTGTTTTAAAGCATCAGGCAGCAGAGCATGTGAGGCGGCTTGGATTACATAATGTGTTATGCAATTGATCTGTTTATGTTTTCATTTCATTGATGTCTTTTTCTGCATCTGTTTCAGACATCATCGGAATCAATGCTGGATGAATTGCAGCGCAAGTATGTTTTTTTTTTTTTTTTACTGAAGCACCTTCTTCAATAGCCAGCTCTATAGAAATCTGAGCAAGATGTTTTTTTTCTAGCTTGAACGCGGGCAGCAGTTTTCAACCGTTTTACTTGTTCATTCAGAATCCAAGACAAAGATGAGAAGCTGAAATTAATGGAGGGGAGTCTGAAGACGGCACAAGACAGTCATTCTGCCAGAGAAAAGACTAATGAGGTCTGGACTATAGACTGACTACTTCCCATTGAACCTTTTCTGTGAATGTTCTCATTTAGATCAACGGTTTTCAAACGGCTTGAATATAATTGAACATGTTACGCACTAGACTGCGTATAGTATATCATAAAATAATAATGATAGTCACCATTGCGGAAATGTGCCTGATCCTATCAAACAATCCTGACATGGCACTGAAGTTCTGCTGGCTTAACGTAAGCTAGCACGCTCCCTACAGCCAGTAGAGTTGTCTGAAGCCCCGCGTTGTACCGCAGGCCCTGGAGCACCAGCTGGTCACCCTGCAGGCGGAGGCAGAGCGGCTGAGGCAAAAGGCGATGACGGAGGAGCAGTGCAGCGCTGTGGCCCTGCTCCCTGAGCTCCAGGCCCAGTAAGAGACGCACACACACATCACTGATACCTCAGACCGCTAGCGTAGCCAGGGAAAAACAAAATACTGTGGTTGTGCATCTGAAAAACAGTGTGTGCCACATCGAACAACACAGTAGGCTAGTCCATTCTTTGGTTGTTGTTTTAAGCGTCAAAGTGCAATCATTCTTTACACGGGCGTATCAAATGAATAAAAATAGGCTTACAGGGGTCACGTCAACGAAGTTGCACATAGGTTACACCTTTAATTGTGACTATGTTGTTGTGTTTTTTTTTTATTTTTTTTATTATTTTACATTCATTATATTTAATAATTATACCACAGTACGTTTCATGCAAAACCCTTTAGTAAGGCTACAAGTAATAACGCCTAGTTCAGGCGGTCACGCAGCCGGTCTGCAGAAGACCCAACACTATTTGTGCATTTACCACCGCCTACTCTAGAATGTCAGTCAGTGAGCGTCATTTGCTAATATCGGCCGGTCCCGCTAAACGTGGTCCGGCAAAATTTCATTCTGCCTTTTGCTTTTTGGGTGAGTCAGCTGCCTCTTTGGGTGGCATAGGCACACCCTGGCTACACCAGTGTCTCAGACAACCCTAGTCACCCTCCGCCCGCACCCGCTCACACACACACAGTCTCCAGTAACGGTGACCTTCTCGCCCACAGGCTCTCTGCTAAGGACCAGGAGATCCAGCTGCTGCGGGTGGAGCTGGAGACGAGGACGTTTGAGGTGAGCGAGAAGGTGGAGCAGCTGCAGCAGCAGGTGAGGGCGGGAAGGTCGCGTTACGTTGGTTTGTTCAGCGTGTAGATTGCTTAATTTGTACTCGATTCATCTTCCTCTTCTTTCTTTAACCTCCCTCCAACCAACAGCAAGCCCACACAGAAGCACCGAGCCCGGAACTGCTGGCAGCGTGAGTGTTGTTGTTATCATGGTTTTATGCTATGTGAACTGTATTGAATGGTGGACGGATGGTCTTCTCTCTGCCTGCCCAGGTTGTCGGAGAAGGAGAGGCAGGTTTACGGCCTGCAGAGCGAGCTGGCCGAACTGAGAGACTCTCTGGAGCTCCACAGGAAGAAGAACAACGTAGGTTTTCCACGGCAGTCCTGACGGGACATACGTGTGTTCCAGGGATGCTTCATCCTTACAGCCCCACCTGGTCCTCTGAAGCACATAACCCTTTCCACCTCAGTCCCGCTAACTGCTCCAGGCACTGTTGTTTTGTAACCAAGACACAAGCACTGCTTCGTTTGTGTTTTGCTAGATGATTATACACATTTGGTTTAGCTTTGGATGGCTTGGAGCGGAGCGTTGCGTAACAGGGCAACCAGCCCACACCCGTCATGCCGTTATCGGCCTACTTGTCTGCGCTTGTGTTCACCTCAGAGCGTTAACGCTTTCACTTCTGCTACTCGAGATGTTTTGTGAGTCGGAGGCATTTTCATTATTAGTTGTTTCCATTTAAATGTGTAGGTTCCTTTTTATTAGGTTTGACAGTACATGTGAAAGATTGATGTATATTAGTACGTTGCTTTTTTACTGTATTTTTTGTTTGGTTAGTTCTTTGGTTGGTCTACACTTAACATATCGGTGTATAGCAGTAAAATATGGTTGGCTAGCTAGTATCCATCTTAAATTTTGTGAAGTTGAGCTTTGTACCTTCACTGGAGCACGGGAGAAACAGGTCTTACTGGTGTGAATGAGAAATTCTTTCATCGCTGCCAGTTTTGTATTTGGGGTCACTGAATGCTTTTTCTCTGAGGCTCAACTGAAAGTAGTATCTTTCTGGAACTGACCAAAACAGGAGCTTCGGGAGAAAAACTGGAGCGCTATGGAGGCTCTGTCAGCCACCGAGTCCATGCTTCAAGGGAAACTCAGCAAGGCTGTCAAGGTTTGACACCCCATTCCAATCTGCTTCACTATAGATCCAAATCTGACGCATAACCCCCCCCAACCCCTCAAATGCTGTTGTCGCCATAATTGAGCAAGTGAAATCTCTTCACTCAATCATTCATAATGACACTGCATACTCATTTTAACCTTTTTATTCTCTATCCCCTTGCCCTGTTTCACCCCACATTTGCAATTGGCTGAGTCGAGCTCTATGCTGTTCTTAACAGGAATGTCGCAATGGTAACACTGCACTATTAGTTCTAATTGAGTTAAATGACTCTGCTCGCAATAGTCATATCTATAAAAAAACGCACGTGGATTTGTTTGGCTTGAAGCCCCATAATCGGGGAGTTCTCCTTTTCTGTACCCAGCTTTAACGGCTGATGCTCTGAAATGAGTGTGCAGTGACGACCTAGTGATTCCACTAGATGTCATTAGAGATTCATGGTGTTCATGTAGCACCACCCTGTTCCTTTGTGTCCTGTGACCGTTCAATCCAGCATGTGTTTTGTGTTGTGGCGTCCATGTTGTCAATAACACAAGCTAATCAGCCAGCCGACATAATTAACAGAAATTCCAATGAAATTGACATTTTAAGTCATTTGTCTTACACATGAACGTCAATCACATTCTCTGTGGACATTCACTATGCATTAACCTCACTTATTTCAGCAGCTAAAGGATAATTGTACAGCCTGTGGGAGCTGGTAGGTTGGGCTCTTCGACGTGAACAAACCAACTGAAATCCCTTTTTATCAGTGATTCTCTCCAGTAGAGCACGAAAATGTCCAAACTACATATTTACCGGATGTGTATGTTTTCATAGGTGGCAATACCAAACATCCATCTTCATCCGCTTATCCTGAGTCGTGTCATGGCAATACATTATGCATAATTATTGTTTTGACTTTTTAACTTAAACTATAATTTGCAGTAATTATATACACATTATATATAAATATATATCCCTGTTCTACCGCTACTTAGTTAGCCAAATAGTTTACGGCCATTAATTTAGAAATGGAGCATGCTGCCAGCTCTCCTATAAAACAGCTGTGATAGAGTGATAATGTCTAACCCCCCCCCCCGATATCCCTGCCAGATAGGGATTTGGTGAAGTGTCCAGGGCAGCCAGCACCTGCCCTGCCTCATCTCAGTGCATTAGTACTCGCCTCGTCAGATTCCAGCCAGGGAGTCCCTCCGCACCTGGCGTGTTCCGTCAAGAGAAGCCGGTTGTACGCAAGCCCAACTCCCCTGCCCAACTTCCCGTGCGGAATGCTGACGTGGAGAGCGTCACATGTGGCGGCCGGCGGGGCCACGTGTGCTGTCACTCACAGCAGTCCACAGCCTAGCCGTTAAACAGGTTTTTTTGTTTCGAAAGTCTCTTTGAAGCATTAAGGGAGGAGTAGAGTGAGCTGTGATTTACAGGGCGCTGGATTGTTGTGTTGTTGATGTGGTTGCCATAGTGCCGGGTTATTGGCTAACCTCAGGCGAGACAGATCTGGGAGTGAAAACACTTTGATCCTAAAGGTGTTATCGTTGAAATGCTGGAATGATTTATGTTTATTAGTTGACTTCTGGTTCAAGATGGAGAGATTCTGGTCCTGTCTTTGCAGATGGGCAAATCAAAAACCTCATCCTCCAGTGACTTGAAACATGGGTGCAGTTCTGCCTTCAATGTCCTCTGCTTTCTCCGTCCCTCTCCATTGTGCCCCATCACCCTTGTAGGAGAACCAGACCGCACTGGAGTCGTCCCAGGCTACGTGTCGAGATGTGCTGCACAGACTTCTGCCCCACGTCCCTCTGCCCAGCGAGCAGGTATGGGTCATGTTGGCACCTTGTCGGGGCCCTTCAGCGCTACCTCTGGTCTCATAAAGTAAATGGCTGCTAGGGCTGCGTTTTGCACACATTTGACTGTTATCTACGGTTTAACTATTGCTGAACTGAACGACGAAGGAACAAATCTGCTATTTAGTCTCATCCACAAAATGTAGCTACAAGGAAACTAAAATATTTTCAAGGCCTGGGTGAATAGTTTAAATGATAATGCATATCTGTGATGTTACATCTGTCTGAAAATGAAATGCCTCTAAAACTCCTCTAAATGCTTTGCTGGTCGAGTTCACCTCCTGTCTCCTCTGTCCACCAGAACCACCAGGAGTGGCTACACAGGTTTGAAAAGGCGGTAGCTGAAAGTTCAGCTGCACAGTCCAGTTCCACCCCTGCATCAGGGGAGTTGGAGGTAAGAGGGCGACTTAACGGTGGATACTGTTCTTTTACTAGTGAGAAACATTAGGTGCTAAGCTAACCTCAGCTACAACTGATGTACTCCTCTTCATGGTGGATACTGTTCTTTTACTAGTGAGAAACATTAGGCGCAAATCTAACCTTAGCTACAACTGCTGTACTCCTCTTCACGGTGGATACTGTTCTTTTACTAGTGAGAAACATTAGGTGCTAAGCTAACCTCAGCCACAACTGCTGTACTCTCCACAGGTTATGGCGGAGAAGCTCAAGGAGTCAGAAGAAGCACAAAGGGTTCAACAGAAATACTGCGAGACGTACAAGAAGGTTTTGGCTGAGACGGTGAGCTGAGGTTCATGTGATTACATCCCATTGGTGTGGTGTAGAGCTCTGTGATCCCGAGCCGGTCAGGGCCCGGAATGCTTGGAATTTGTCTGACCTATTTCCTTGTATAGGACATTGGCTGGATGAGGATGCGTCCCAAAGTTATGATGTACATTCAAATGAGAATTCAAATCGAGCCTATGACTTGTCCTTTATGCTGGAGGATGTGTTCTCTGGTCGGAATCTCACTCAAAGTTGTCTGTTTTGTTTTTTGGGTCACACCGCAGAAACATCTGGTCTAATTTGTGTCCTAATATTGACCTCCCTATTGAGTTGGCACTGGCTTAAATCGAAGCTGTAATACCCGCTGTGTCCACAGGAGGGCATTCTGCAGCGCCTCCAGAGCAGTGTGGAGGAGGAGGAATCTCGTTGGAAGGTGAAGCTAGAAGTGTCACAGGGAGAGCTCAGGGAGGTATGCATTACCGTTTGGCCGGAGGTGACGCCCAGACTGGTTACCAAGCCTACATGGATGTACTAATTGTATCACTCACGCTATGCTACTGTGCATTCTGTTATGTATATCGCCCCCATAATCACATTACCAGCCATGACACCGTAACGTTCTGTTGCCACAGATGAGTACGAAAGTCACAGCACTGGAGCAAGAGGTTGAGAGACTTGGTGATGGAGCAGAGTTGGAAAACGTCAGTAACCCCCGCCCCAATACTACATCTTGTGCACATCAAAAGACTGCAGACAGTTTAAATCGTAATTTCATAACACATAATTGTTCATAACTGTGTTGACTGCAACTACAGATTGGGTGAAGGGTTAAATAAAAAAGACTTTACTTTGCTGGCAAGTACACTGCAGACAGAGTGCTTTTTCTGGTGCGTCTACATTTGCACTCAACAACTTGACAGCAATTACAACCAGTTAATCATGCAAAACTCAACACACCCTTTATATATATAGTGTCTTCTATTTTAAATCCTTTGAATTGGAGACCTAAAACTAATTTGGACAAGTTGGATTGCGGTTGTGGTCGCACGTCAAATATCCTGCCCTCTGTTGCACTGTTACAGTTGAAGAGGGAGAAGCAACACTTGGAGTCAGAGCTGGAGAGGGCAGAGCATGAGAGCGCCACCTATGTGACCGAGGTCAGAGAGGTAAGGCTGCCTCACGTCCGGCCTCAGTAATGTCCATGTTTTCTCCACCTGTGTGCTGTGTATTGATTACATTCACGATGTGTGTTACTATATTTCTAGCAGTCCACAAATCAAAATCCTGCGGTAACTGTAAATTGGACCATGTTGTCCAATAGCAGATGCAGACGCTTCACACACACTTGGCCATGGGCTCGTATTTGCCACGAGTCGTTTACACTATCGTCACACCGACCTGCTGAATAGTAAAAGCACATTGAAAGTATGGATGGACAGCGATGTCACAGCTGAACAGTTTCCCATCTCACTGCCTCGGCAGTGTGCGTTGCCGTAGGCAAACGCTCGCACCCATGGCCTGTCACCTACTCCTTCAGTTGGCCTGTTTACGAGAGGGTGACGGTGCCGCAGAGCATTAAACGCCTCATCTCAAACTTCGTTTCAGCTCAAAGATCTGTTGACTGAATTGCAGAGCAAACTCGACGGCTCACACACTGAGGCCGTCAGGCAGAGTGACGAGCTGAATTTGGTAAGCAAGGCTGTGTGCGCATGCACTTGGGGCAGACCTCACATTCCTGTGTGCACTTGGAATTGTCCTCATAGGTTGTGAATGTCGGCCCAGCTTCGTAATCTGTGATTACAAGACTAACCCTTTCTCTTCCGTTCAACACTGGCTTGGGTTCAGGGGTTTTTGCTTGTTATCAGAATGCTTGCTAGCAGTTGTAGCTGCTGTCTACCGCCTTGCCATCTCGCTGTGCACTTGAACTTAACAGAACGCCATTTAATTTTTAAGTTGAAACACATCACGTCTGTTTGTATTTCTCTGGCTAGCCATGCATATTGTCAGTACAATGGCATCCATTTATCCTACAGTATACTAACATGATGTGATGGTGTGTTGTTGGTGTTTTTTCTGTTTATAGGTTTGTGTGAATTAAAGACAGTTTCTATGCAAATATATTCAGCCCCTTCGATACCTTCTTTCAATGTTTTTGCAAATGCAACATTAGAACCAGTGCTCACAGATTCCAATAACAAGTCAGTAGTGAAGCTGCAAGTGTTTTTTATTTGTATTATTGTTGATTCCAGCTGAAAACCCAGTTGACTAAGACTCTTGCAAAGCTGGAGAAGGAGGAGAGCGAGAGGCAGAAAATGGCAGGTGACCTGTACAAGGTGAGACACACACACACACACACACAGTTTGTTGTTGTTTACCGTATTGGATCCATATTTGGTGAAGGACACGTTTCTGACTCCCAATACCAGGCCCAGCAGTCTCTGGACCTAATCCAAGAGGAGCTGTCTAAGGAGACGGGCAACGCAGACCTGATAGAGAACAGTAACATCTCATCACAGACGGTGAGCCTCACTGATTGGTGTTTAACAAGTCAGTTGTATTTATGTAGCCGTTGAAGGCAGGGTCAGTCGTTCTCGCTAACTTCGAGCTCAAATCAAAACGGTATCACTCCGTTCCTCCGTGGCGGTACCTCACACATAGAAATGCATTGTGAAGCCAAGCGTAGTAATACGACAAAAGGTATATTATGTTAGCATTTAGCTTGCAATAGCTTCCTTTACCTTTAATCACAATAGTCTCAACGGGCTTTACAACTCAAGATTTCACATGGAAACAAACAAACAACTCCATAATCCACTCCAGGAGCAAGATGGGATACAATTTATTTATTTATTGATTTATTGTATTCTTCTTAATGTTAGTCAGCTGATGTAGTATGTATGATAAGTATATTTTTTCTCTCTCACACAGGAGGCGATTGACAGGAAGGAGAAAATGACTGCAGGACTCAACCAGACTGTCAGAGAACTGCAGCATCTGCTGCAAGCCGTCAATTTGCAACTCACCAAGGGACAGGAGGGGGTAATTGCCCTCTAATGTGCTTTGTCTTCCTAACCTGTGGTTAAATCAACGTGGCTTGTCTGAGTGCATTCCTGTAATTATCTCTCTCTCTCTCTCTCTCTCTCTCTCTCTCTCTCTCTCTCTCTCTCTCTCTAGGAGACTGACAAAGACATGCCTGAGGTATAGGCAGAGGACTGCTCATCTAAGCTCACTGCAGAGACCACTCCCAGACCGTTTCGTCCCATCACTATCACACAGCATCACTAACACACAGCATGCCGCCACTCCCCTCACCTGTACTGTAGGTAGCGCCAAGCTACTGTGACCCGTGGTATGGTACAACAGTCTTAGGCACACTCGTTGGCCTCCAACCGAGTGTTCAGGGACTCCCCTTTTACTCCAAACACTCCAGATGTCCTGCTACCGCACTCCAACACATTCCTCTTCTACAGCTAAAGCACCAGTTCAAACAGACCCCGATGACTGTGTGGTTGTGTGTGTGTTTGAGGCAGCCTTTCAGTGTTTAGAAACGCCCCTATTTTTCCAATGATGCCCGTTTTGAATACAGCCAGTAGCTTTTGTTAATTACCTTTGACGGGAGGGCAGTGTCATGCGTAGGCTTCCCTCGTCACTGAGGAAACTGTTTGTGTATGCAGTCATTTTATTTCTTAATTTAATATGTATAACGTTTAAATGTGTACCAGTTAGGACCTGCTGAACTACACTATGTTGTGTGAGCTGTTTGCCTCATGTCAGGACAACTGTAATCGCAGCCTATGTGCATCTTCGTGCGTTAGTGGACACAACCCTCCATCCTCGGTGGGGGTCAGACTGGGGGAGGGGGGGGGGTATCAGCATGTCAAGTGGGAACAATACCCATTGTAACGGCAGGGATGCGTGTATGCGTGCGTGCGTGCTGTACTGCGGCTCCAAAGAGCGGGAAGGAATGACCCTAGCCAAAGGGTAGGTGGGTGAATCAGGCCAGCTAATTGGTGTAGAGGTTTTTAAATCCTACTGTATCTACTCTAGGAATAGGTGTCCCGTATACCATCTGTAATCGACACAGCTATATTATTGCTAATTTCATTTACACTGAATATTTGATTCTTTTTGTAACAGGTGACGTTAATAAAAGGGATGCTTGATAAATCTGCTCAGTGTCCTGTTGTATGTTTTTCTAGAGTAATGCTAAACTTCCCTTTCCCTACCACCTGGGGGCACCAAAGATACACTTGTTTACTTTAATATCTGTTTAATGTTTGCCTGAAGCTGGTTATGTTCAAATGAATTGGGCCTCTTGTTCTCTCTGTGTTTGGAGACTTTCGTTACTTGCAATTAGGCAACATTTTATTTATTTTTTTAACATTATTTGACATTATGGAAAGGTGTTCTGTTGGGTATGTGTGCTTTGTTCACAAAGATCCGACATGACAGGGATCCTTATTTATGGAGCATGTAGGCAGGGTGTGACTTATGTAATGTGCTTAGTATGAGGTCATTTGCCATCAGGAACTCTGTGTGGGGAAAGGAACTAGGTGTGCAACTGGGAAGTGCAACAATAAAATTGTTGCCAAGGGCAACTCCCACCACGGCTGTAATATGGGGATTTAAGCCTTGTTTTATGATATCAATAAGGTTTCACTATGTTGGCTTTTTAATAAGTACAATTTACTTTTGCTTTATGCAACAAACACAATATTGTGTTGACTTGAATCTGAGTCTGCTCCTTTAATATACTTTTATCACAATTTGAACTTTTCTGGTTAAAACTACCTACTATAATATAATAAAGGGAGAAACCTATTTAAGATATACAGTATCTCACAAAAGTAAGTACACCCCTCACATATTTGCAAATATGTGAGCATATCTTTTCATGTGACAACAA
>JAODUE010048808.1:0-18279 GCA_027564755.1 Amblyopsis hoosieri | reverse complement strand
TAGTAAAAAAAACTAAACTACAAGAAGCAAGATAGTTGCAAGCCTTTAATTAGAGTTATGTAAAGCTTTTGATGGGATAGTTAGGTCCTAGAGATGTGGTGACAACATCTGCGCAGAGGGGGCCCAATTCTATTTTTTTGTCATGGGGCCCAAAATTCCTGGCGGCGCCCCTGTTCGTCCTCCTTTTCATCCTTCCCCACTCTCCCCTTCTGAGGGCAGAGGTGTATTTGTTTGGAGATTGAGTTTAAATAGCAGCAGTATTTCTCCAGTATCGCTTTCCTCACCTTTTAGTTGCAATACTCATAGTCTAATATTGCCCTCATGTGGTCATATTTATTCTGTCACTGTATGAATAAAGTTAGAATTTTATATAGGCTTAATTAATAATAGCATTATACCTGTAGATTTGAGTGATACCTACTGTATAAGTAATATTGACTTTACTGACTTTTTTATGTTATTGTAAAGACATTTGGCATAGCTGTGCACGATGTAATAAATGATGTACTTCTTTATGGGAATTATTTGCTTTAGATGAAAATCTGTATAAGGTAATGCAGTAGTAAGATTTGGTCTTCTATTGCAGTCCTTTGACATCTGTGGTCGTCTGTCAGCCATACGAAAGGCCTTGATCATCCTCTGCAGTTCTCAGGTCAGATGGTGATAAGATGATAAACTTATGGTGTATTGTGACAAGTTATATCTCCTTTAAGTTCATTGTTGACTATTGTTAATTACTTATAGAGTAACTCTTTATGGTACAATATCTACTATACCTTACTACTATACTTTGAATTGCTGGTGTACATACAGTAAACCAGTACTGTATGTACTGGTGTACCCAAGCTCCAACAGAATAGAATACTTGTGTTAGGTGGATTGTATCAAACCCTATGTATGCATAATGACGTGTTGAAATGAATGGCCATATGATCTGCATTTATACCCAGCCAGCGTCTGGAGCATACAGTAGTGTAAGTGTTGTGTCTTCTTCTCCAGACATATGGCGTTAGGGCCAGCACTCAGCAGTGCAGCGAGGCAGGGGGTACCTGTGCCATTTGTCAAGGTGATTTTAGAGAGCCAGTAGCACTCCTCTGCCAGGTAAGATCAACTATTTACACTGTACTGCATGTACTGCTGTTCTGTGAGCAGAAGCATTTGATGTATATGCCCACGAGTGAGCATCACTTTAAACATTTGTAACTGAAATTATTACATTTTAGGTAGACATTTACAGTTCATTGAGGCCATGAGAAGACCCACTGTTTGCAGCTATTCTACAATATATAAATGCTACTAGTCATAACACAATTACAATAAGGATCAGTGACATTTTGTATTCATAATGTTCTATAAACTTATTTCAATGTGCTTATCTGAGGAGGAAAGGCATTAAAGTAATTATTGTCTAGGAAGAAGAAATATCTGGGTATCACAAGGCAAGTGTATTTACAATGTGCAAAATGACGTGTAGTACGTATGTAGATGTGTGCCTGTGTCTGTCCCTCCAGCATGTGTTCTGTGAAGACTGCCTGTGTCTGTGGTTTGACCGTGAGAGGACGTGTCCCCTTTGTCGCTCAGCTGTCCTTGAGACCCAGCGCTGTTGGAAGGACGGAACTACATCAGCCCATTTCCAGATCTACTAACATGTAGATGTGTTAGTAGATGTGCTACTGAATATACTGTACACATGGCTATATGACACCTGGTTAAGATGAGGTTGTCTGATTTAGTTTCTGATCATTTCTGTTTTTAGGCATCTTATTTTAAAAGTATATATGCTATTCACTGACAAAACACATTTGAAAGGTAACAATGAAAACATTTAAAAATTGTAACACTGAGTACTTAACACACTTTAGGTTCATTCATTTACATTTCGTATGTAAATGAAAAGTATGAACCTGTTTTGTGGTATCTTGTAATGACTATGTAGACAATACTACAATGGAGACTTGCTTAATAAGAGTGGTATATTTCAAAATGTAGCTTGTGTTTGTAGTGTGCTTTTGTGCCGTTTAGACTTGAATGAAATGATAGACAAGGTGTCTGCTTTTTTTCTTGCCATCTGCTTTTTCCATTTCAGATTTTAATGAAATATTCAGACAACTATTTCAGAGATATTTATAACAATTAGTGCTGTGTTATATGACATTTTAAGTTCATATAAAATATTGTAATATAAAGGAACACTCATTTTATGAAAATGTGTTGGTAACTCCAATGCTATTGGTAAATGTATTAGATTATAAACAGCATAATAGCAGACCTTATGCAAGACATGCAAGATGAGATGGCGCCACATAACACTGCCCCCCCAAAAATAAATACTGTAGAAAACCCATGAAACTCATGCACTCATTTAATATACAGTATATACAGTAGCCTACAAGTTTCACCTGTGGGTATCTTATATGTATATGTATGTTAATTTAATCCACAGATTTATAAAGATGCACACATTTAACATAGGCTAGATAGCATACACACACACCAAATCAGTGTGTTTTGTCATGGTTACTCCGGTTATGTGGCAGCAGGTGGTTCTAAATAGTTCCCTTGACGTGGAGCCAGCCAACAGCAGAAAGTTTTTCCTCTATTGTCCGGGGAGGGTGACATCGTTATTGCAATTGCTTCTTCAGACTAATAGCCTGCTTGAGTTTGTACTGTGCGAAATCCAGAGTCCAGATGTTAGGCCTAATGATGCATACAGGCACAAAGTTCCATACGTTTACTTTATATACTTTACTCACTAAAAAGTGTGTTGATGATAATGACAGATAGGCTGGTCTGTCTGGACCTCTATGGTCTGGTCTGGACCCCACATGTGGAGGACATGGATTCAATGACATCCTGTAACGTCTCGTCGTCTCCAGTGCAACTGATACTGTCCCATGCATGCACGATCTACACAGCATCTACACGATAGTTAAAGATACAGTAGACTATCAGCCTAGTGTATTTTGCAGCACATTCAAATCTACATTTCTTTTGAAATACGTAAAAAACAATGTCACGTAGCCTACTGAATACCACACCACTGTTGCCTTTAACTAACACACCTGAGATATGCACCTGTTGCTGGATGTGTTCTTGTCCTACAGGTGTCGTTTTCTGACAAATAGCACAAGGACGGAGATGTGAATCGCCGCACATACGTAGCTTTTGAGGTGAAAGCCGTTGAATATTTTTCCTCTTTCAGTGTCTTCGCCGTCCTCGACTGTCTGGCTTTTATTCAACTGATCCCCAATCGTCCTCAAACGCGCCGCAAAGACCTGCGCCATTGAACATGAGGACATGGGTCCATGGGCACAGATTGAGTCCCCGCGCAAAAGCAAAGTCTGCTCAGTGCGCAGCCAGCACATCTTCACAAATGAGAACGTATAGTTTCGTCGTGCTCGTTCTACTCCCGAATCCTTATGAAATAGAATAGTCTACCTCTGCCCTTTGATGTGCGGATAAAATATGAACTCTGTTTACGTCTCTCTCTCTCTCTCTCTCTCTCTCTCTCCTTTCTCTCTCCCTCTCTCTTATTCATTAAAGTGTCACATGGTTTGAGGTTTACATCATATCCCAAAAGACAGTTTTTAACTCTTGAAATACTTTGCCCTGCTCTGGTCCGGTCAGCCGGTCCTATAATATAAATAGGCCTAACATTATTTTCTTAACAGAAGAGAGAGAGAAAAAAAAACGTTTTAATTGTATCAATAATAAATAGGCTAAAACGGGATGAATTTAACACAAGGGTGTTAATTGCAACTGCAATACCAATTACTGAAATTAATAAATGTATTAAATACGTAAAATCATTAATACGCACCGCATAATACCGGTAAACGCTGCGGAATTTATAGTCGCGGAACTCTTGTTGTGTGCGTTGTTTCTATGCGGACTGTTGTAAAAGAATGGTTTGTTGTCTCTTTCCATGGCCCTGTTGTAGGCTCTCGTTTTATGCAGAAAAATCAAGCAAACATTCATTAATTGAGTCGATCCGCTTTGCTTGAGTGATATGGCCGAGGAAGAACTTCTTGCATTCAGGGAGCGCTGGAAGCAAGAATTGTTAACCAAGGGAGATACACTTCAAGTCGGAACCAAAAATCGTTATTTTAAAGACTTCTGTCAAAACCCCAAAACAAGAGAGCCAACGCCAGAGGGAAGTTTTATTCAAGATAACGAATCGTGTGATGGACAACTGGACAGGTCTGCCGTAAATGATTTGAAGGACCAACCCAATTATGTGTCTATTGCAAGTGGCTTGCTGGACGGAAGAACAAGCCACCTGTTGGACAGAATCCATGAGGAGAGGACTAGACGAAAGAGACGCTGTCAGAACCAGAACACAAATGCCGGTACCGGTACCTGTAACAGTAGTGTCTCTCAGCAGCCACAGAAGAAAACGAACAAAGGCGAGAAACTGGTAGATCAACTCATCCAGGACCTGGTAAATGGATGGCTGGATAGCTTTTTTATTACGTTGTTGTTGTTGTGGTGTTGTGATTAATACTACTACTAATATTATTATGATTATTATTGTTGTTGTTGTTGTTGTTATTATGATTAATAATATTATTATTACTATTTAATCATTATCATTGACTATTTTCTATTATTGTTATTATTATGATTAATAATACAATTATTATTATTATTATTATTATTATTATTGTTGTTGTTGTAGTATTAGCAGTACAGTGTCTTGATCACTCAACCCTGTAATATGCCTAATTTCAGAATGATGTCAATGACATACCCTTCTTTGACATAGAGCTGCCATATGAGTTAGCTTTGAAGATATTCCAGCATCTGAACTGTGTGGAACTGGGGCGATGCGCCCAGGTACAGTCAATTATTATTACATCATTAGCATTATACAAAACCTGAAGTGACTCAGAGGAGTGGCTTTTCTATGTATTCCATATGGGTTACTGTTGTCTTTGTAAACGGGGCTGGATACTTGAAATAGTCAATTATGATTCACAGAAATGTTAGCACAAAACATACTTTATGGATGTATAGCCAACATTATGTTTTCAAGGGAAAAGTACACAAAAAGACAAATTCATTAAATTTTCCAGACGGTTTGAAGGGGTGTACAGAACAGGCTTTGCCTCATTTTGGCATCGATCTTGCTCTCAGATTTGTTATGTGAACACATGATATTAATAACTCATTGTTGTTCTGCTGTATTTCTACGCAAAACAGTGTGCGTCATGCAAGAAATAGTTTGCATAGTACACATAATATATGCATACGATGTATTTTTTAATAACATTTCCACATTTCCACAATATTTCGATATTTTTCTCTGACGGCAGACATTTTTCTCTAAGACATGACATTACATTATACTGTAGCCTGCCTCACTTATATGTACAGTATACACTGCTTGCATAATTATTTAACAAATTGTATTCCACAGGATACATTTTATTGTTGAAAAACACAATGCTCTATCCAAACCAAAATGTTATTTAATCTTATACCTAAATATTATACAAAGAGAAAGTTTTTTTTTTTTTCCTTTCTTAATGGAATGTATAGGTATGCAGAATTATTAGGCAACTATTAGTGTACATGTTATTAGGACATTTCTCCAAAATGACTAAATGTTTATCAATATTTGGAGAAAGCATAACAAATAATTAACAAAATAACAATGAAATTACACTTTCAAAAATTATTCACTGACCGATATGTCCACAATTATTTTCAGTAGCTGCCATGAGCCTTCCATCCATGGAGTCTGTCAGTTTTTTGATCTGTTCACGATCAACTTTCACTGAAGCAGCAACCTCAGCCTCTCAAATGCTGCTCAAAGAAGTACTGTCTTCCCTGACTGTAAATCTCATATTTTAGAAGGCCCCACCATTTATCAGTAAGATTTAAGTCAGGTGAAGAAGGCGACTATTCATTATTTGGCCATCTTTGAGGCCCTTGCTGACTAGCAATGGCAGTGGAGTACTTGGATGTATGTGATGGAGCATTGTTCTGCATATGGCTTTCTTGAATGCTAAGAACATATTTTTGTACCACTGTTTGAAGATAGTATCTTCCAGAAGCTGACCGTAGGTCACTCCTTTATCCTTAATGATAGCAGCCCCATACCAGTACCCCTCCTCCACCCTGCTGCTGCCTGAATCAAAGTGGAGTCCATTAGTGATCCAGCCATCTGGTCCATTAAGACTCTAATTGAATCTGTCCATAAAACCTTTGATTCAACTTGTGAATCTTATTCAGTGGTGGTCGTGTTTCAGCTTTCTTTATCGTGGCCATGTCTTGTATTACTTGACACCTTGCTGAGTTTTACCCTAAAAGCAGTTTGTGGTTATGGAAAGTAAATTCACACAAGTGGTAAAAAGTTTTTAATGACACTTTGCTGAGTTTTACCTTAAAAGCTGTTTTTGGTCATGGAAGATGGTACATTTTCTTTAATGACACATTGTGTTTATTGTTTCAAAATATAATTGTAATAATAATTTGACAGATTATCCTGGTTTGCCATGTCAGAGTTTTTCAGTAGAGAAGCAAATGAGGTTAAACTGTCCCGAGTCACTGTTACAAGCATTTGTTAAGCTAATGCGGTCATGCTGCGTGTGTTACGACATTCATTAAAGGTTAGTTAAAGGTGGGCAACACGGTGGCCAGTGGATAGCACTGTGGCCTCACAGCAAGAAGGTCCAGGGTTCAAACACCAATCGTCCCGGCCTTTCTGTGTGGAGTTTGCATGTTCTCCCCGTGTCTGCGTGGGTTTCCTCTTCCAGTTTCCCCCACTATCTAAAAACATGTCAGGTTCACACTCTCCAGTCAGTGCCATTGACCAGAGACACTGGCATACTGTATATCTGGAGTTGGTCCCCGGGCGCTCCACAGCGGCTGCCCACTGCTCCCTTGAGGGATGTGTATGTGACAATAAAACCACTTTTACCTTTTAAGTCAGCTATTGCAAGTTATTTGTAAGATAATATACATTTTGTCAAATTCACCAAATATATCCTTGCATTTCGCTATCTTACCATTTTCTGTGCGTGTTGAAAAAAGAATCTGATACTTCTTATACACAGCCCTGGCGCCTTTAAATAGGAATATAAACAACAACAACAAAGCCGGAGTACTACAATTTGCTTCAGAATGCATTTGGATGTGTGAAGCGGCGGGCGATCCACACCCACACACACACACATATATATACCGTATATTTATATATATATATATACTCGTAAAACTGCAAATAAATGCCTGAGTTTTTATTTACTTTACGAATATGATGAAATTAATTATTTAAACCAGTGTGAAAAATATTTATATGTGTTGTAAAATTGAATATATAATGTATAAATGTTTGTATGAATGAATGTATAAACACAACACAAAAACTATTTAAAAGATGCCCCTTATAAAATATAATTGAATATCTAAAGTAAATGCACACTGTGTCCAGGTTAGCCATATTCTGATTTCCTGACATTTCCTGACATGGTGTTTTGTTAAGAGCACTACAAAACACTTCAACCCCAGGATATTGTGAATAAATGAATACAACTGTAATATCATATTAAATGTGACCTCACACTACAGTCAAGGACTTTGGCGAGTTATTGTCTGTATTTGTTTCCATCTGCTTTCTTTGTGGTCCCAGGTGAGCAAGGCATGGAAAGGCCTGGCTGAGGATGAGGTTCTGTGGTATAAGATGTGTGTGAGTGAGGGATACTACCAAGATGCCAATGTCTCTGACTCCCCCTGCTGGAAAAGCGCTCTGCGGGACTGCAGAAACGCTGCCAACACTTTGCGCTCCAACTGGAAGGTGAGTGCTCATGTGCTGCTGATACGCTCGCTTCCCAATGAGAGTGGTTCCTCCAGAGGTGTCACATGATGCATTTGGAGAGTGGGGGAAGGGGCAAGGAATTTTGTCACAGAGTTATCTCCGGAATAGTTTTTGTGGTTTAAATCAGCTTTTAATTTACAGTGCTTGAAACCGCCTTTAAATTAGTACTGCTGTTTTGGTTTTGACCCTACAGCCACCTACACATTTGTGGATACCTGTGTTTGAGTTGAGTCTCGCCACTATAATGCAGTTGAGGAGTGTATGTAGAGAGTATTTGTAAACTTTGAAATACTATACATTTCTTATCACTGTGTTGATTCTGATATTCAGGCGCGCCGTATAAGGGGGAAAAGTTAGGACAATTCCAAGGGTCCCTGAAATAAGATCAGTGCAGGGAAACGTTTAGCAAGACATTCATATTAAATCAATGTCCCTGCCCCTTTTAGCAGACTTAACAGATGAGTCGGCAACACCCCAGTCTCCCCATAACTTTACCCCTCCCTGTCCCAGTGAAGAAGATGAGCAACATTGTGCTAATGATATGCCAGTTAGCATCATTCCAGGGAGTCTGTGGGGATTTCTCTGTCTCTCTTGCTCTTTTTACCATAACAAAAATTTAAAATGAAATTATTAATTATTAATGATAGAAATTCCAACAAATTCTTTTCTCACATAATGGTCATTATGAAATAAAAATATATAAACCCTACTGTCTGTACTGGATGCTGGACAGTTGGAAACAGTGAGTAGCTTACCTCAGCCTGCATGTAAATTACCGACAATATTAAAATCCAGTTTGATACGTTCATTTAGATTGAATTATGGCCGTTGAATGACATCTATAGATACAGACTTTATTATTCCCATCATGAAGGGCAAATTATTCGAGAAGCTTGCACACACACAAAAAAAATCTATTGTATCTAATGTATGTAATCAAGTGGTGGTGATACAGTAGCTAGTAGTAGTAACTGTAGGTAACTTGGGTCAATGTTCTGTAGTGTTAGTGTCATTTAACAGTATATTGCATTTTTTAATATATATACTGTATATATCACAGTATATATGTATATAGCACATGCATTGTGTACATCCTACAGAGCCAGTTCTCTCTCAGATAGAAGGAGGAAGAAGTGTAGAAGCAAAGGAAGAAGGGAAAGATAGTTACAGTAATTATGAGGATGAGAGATGCATGGTGGAAGAAGACAGAAGTAAATAAATAAAAATACTTTGAGACTGTGAAACATTAAGACGTTTTTTTTATGGTGGCTTTATATCTTGCATCAAATAGTGAACTGCATACTGTATGCAGACTTCCATATACAAATAACCAGCAGTAAATATTGTGCTAGTAAAAAATACTAAACTACAAGAAGAAAGATAGTTGCAAGCCTTTAATTAGAGTTATGTAAAGCTTTTGATGGGACAGTTAGGTCCTAGAGGTGTGGTGACAACAACTGCGCAAAGGGGGCCCAATTAGATTTTTTTGTCATGGGGCCCAAAATTCTTGGCGGCGCCCCTGCTGATATTTATAATCTCGTGAGGAGAGTTGGTGGTAGATCTCCTGTTTTGAACAAATTTGTGATTAATTTACAGTATGTAATTTCACTGGAACCAAACAAAGTTAAATAAAATGTTTTGTGGTTTGTTTAGTGCTATGCTCTCTCCACATAATCAACACTGACATGACTTGTTATAGAATGTTATTAAAACTTTCTTCCCATCTAGAACCGTGTTGGATCCATGAGCCACCTACAGTTTGAGCTGGGGAAGGTTCTGTGTGATGTTGGCTCTTGTGACAACTTTGTCTTGGCTGGGTAAGCTCTAACGCCATATGTGTTTAAAACAGTGTTTCCCAACCCTGGTCCTCGGGGAACGCTGCCCTGCATGTTTTAGATGTTGCCTTGCTCCAACACAGCTGATTCAAATTAATGGGTTGTTAGAATCCTGATAAGGTTTAGGTTTCAGTTATTATGTAGAAGTCAGAAGTTATTTTAGCTTAATGCAATACAAAGTCAATGGAGCGCTGAGAACGGTGTCCCCCTGGTGGGCATGGTTTTCAGAGCATGATGCATTGCGCTGTCTCTATTGAGCTGGGAAAGTGTGTGTGTGTGTGTGTGTGTGTGTGTGTGTGTGTGTGTGTGTGTGTGTTTTGTTTAACTGTATTTATGGATGAATGCCATCAGGGATAATTGGCACTTATCAGATTGTGATTATAAGAATTTTAACCCTCACTTTCTGTGCAGGTTACATGCATAATATCTGAGCAGAATTAACATTAAACATCCAATTATCATAAAACTCAAATGTTTTATGTCTTTAAAATTGCCTATTTACAATGTAAGATGTTCGTGAGTATCTTGAAAGATGTTTGAAATCCAATGTATTATTATTATGATTATGTATTTTAGAACAGTTTTGTAAATGTGAGTTGAGATACAATGGCGGTGAAAAGTTAGGCACAATTGCACATGGCTGTAGATTGGGCTAGAGGATATATGACCCTTTGCATGCTGCGGTGTGAGGAGCAGAGCGGGAGCGTGTTGTAAGCCATAGTGGGACACAGACAGACTGTAGTGAACTGTAATACCTTTGCTGTTGACAATTATTGTGATTACATGTGAAGATACACATCTGGAGATGTGCGGCTGTGGAATACTCTGCACTGGGACTCTGCTGCATCCTACCTGAAAGCCAATAGTCTAACAGCTAACTCAGAGCCCAGGCCATATGTTAGCCATGTTCACATCAATCACACACTGGCAGTGGCATCTTATGAGGACGGTGAGCATAACTGTCCATATGCTCAATTTATTGGTCATCTGACACAGTGGAAATAAACATTTTACACATGTACACATGCACTGTGTATTCCTGTGTATATTTGTATTATTCTGCAGTTGCATAACCCTTCCTGATATCAGTGGTTTGTTGATCTAGTTATTCAACTGTATTTTGTGTTTCTTTTGTGTTATTGACAAATTTGTGAGTGTACTACTGTATAGCCATGTATGTTTGTGTGTAGATGATTTAATTAATATCTTAATTAACTTTAGTTCTTAATTTTCATTGACTGTATTGCATTGTCCTCTGTCTAGTTTAAATGCATAACTTACTAGCCTCATAGCGTTTATGGTTATGATTTTACCGCACAAGTCTTATAATCTATCTAAATATTTATATCTATAACTGTTATGTTGGCTCTGTCTGTCTCCTGCACACTATGTTTCTATTGATAAACTCACCATGCAAAGAATGAAAATAGCAAATGTATTTTTCAGTGTAAGAACTCTGATTAAATGTGTTGCTGCCCTGGTGTAGGATGTGTAGACCTGTGGAGCACAGAAATGGGTGGAGAACCAATCCACAACTTCCAATGTCCTGGGAGGGTCCAGGCCCTTGCCTTGAGCCCAGACAGCCCTGCTTTGGCCTCTGCGGCCGGGCAGGACGTCCGACTTGACGTCCCAGATGACAGTGGCTACTGGAGGATTGTCCATCAGGCTCAGCTACCAAAACATGTAGGTGCACTGCAGCTTTAGATGAAGTGTTCCAGTCCTTGTTACAGCAGGTTAACATTCCTTATGTACTTAATGTAATCCTAACTAGACCTAATTTACTAAATACATTAGGATCTGCATACTGCACATTACTGTAAGCATTCCAAAAGTTATATTACAACAATTACATTTAAATATTTCAATCTGTAAAAAGAGGTCAAAAGACCAAATAAGGTTTCAGTTGTCCCAACAAGCGAAACACAAAAGTAACATTAGCAAGTCATTCAAGTATGTGTCCAGACTGCTGAGAAGCGAACTAACCAGTTTCTCTCAGTGTGTTATAGTTATTTCTGCTGAACTATACACTCAAGCTTGATTTAGAATAGATTTAGAAAAATGTATTAATTATTATTTAGGGGAAAACCAAAATTTGTCACAGTGGACCAACCCTTGGGTGCAAAGGAGGCCTTTATACTGTGTGTGTGTGTGTGTGTGTGTGTGTGTGTGTGTGTGTGTGTGTGCGTGTGTGTGTGTGCTGTCCCTCCCACCCCTCTAATAGCATCACGTCAGAGAGGTCTAAAGGCCCATTTATGCTTCTGCGTTGACCTTCTAGCTTACGGCGTCAGGGATACCCACGTCTTGGCTCCCGATAGAGCACTAATAGAGTGTAAAACTTTTTGAAATTAGCATATACAAATATGTATTTATAGCGAATCTCTTAGATACACCAACATGTATCATAGGAAACAATCTGCCGACACAAAATAGTATTTATAAATGACCGCTTTTCGCTGCCGTTCAACAATGAAATCCTAGAAAAATCCTTGTCTTGTCATGTGCAGTTGTAGGCTAGTCTTGGTTAATAATAATGCTCAAGCAGGACATATAAAAAAGTTTCTTTCCAGCGAATCTAATAAGTATACCAGGATTGTCAAAGGGAGACAGTCTGTGCACGTAGGCTATGGCGTTGTGATACATTCCTAATTCCAAAGCACTACTCTGGCATATGGGCTGGCATCCACAAGACTGCTTCATCAAATCGACGGACGGACGTGTAGTAACATTTTTTGAGGCTGACGCGCACCTCTCACAAAAGTTTACTCTGTTACGCCCTATCCGTAGCTAACGCCGCAGCCTGACGCCCTGGTTACGCCCTATCCGTAGCTAACGCCGCAGCCTGACGCCCTGGTTACGCCCTATCGGTAGCTAACGCCGCAGCCTGACGCCCTGGTTACGTCCTATCCGTAGCTGACGCCACAGCCTGACGCCACAGCCTGACGCCATGGTTACGCCCTATCCGTAGCTGACACCGCAGCCTGACGCCTTGGTTACGTCCTATCCGTAGCTGACGCCACAGCCTGACGCCACAGCCTGACACCATGGTTACGCCCTATCCGTAGCTGACGCCCTATCTTTGACGCAGAAGCATGAATGTGCCTTAAGCGTATATCCTATACTGCAGGTGGAAGTGATGGTGCTGGTCCCAGGTCGGGAGAAGGCATGCCCGCTGGCAGCCATAGTGGCAGGGGAGAGCGTGTTCCTCCTGGAGCCCCAGGCACGGGAGATACGGAGCCTTCATAGTGTGTACGGCCACCCCGTCACCTGTCTGGACGCCTCCACGCGCCACGCTGCACTGGGTGTGAAGAGCAGCGGCTGGGCCATGCATGATGGAGGGAATAAGGTGGGTGTCAGTCTGAACATTGTCCTGTAAGTACCTTTTAATGCATGTACTTGTATAGCAAAGATGAAATGGTACTTGATGTGTGTACTGTGTCTGCTGTCTAGTGAGAGAGCACAACATATGCACTGTACTAATACCAGGGAGATGCCAAACAAGCCCACACAGTCCTACAGTAAATGTGCACTCCTAGTCCATGTGCTGTATGTCTTGACAACATGTGCCTATAGATGCAGGGGTAGAGAGAGGAGTGATATTAAAAACATCGGTCTGTCATAGCAAGAGAGCTCATGAAATCAACCCTGCAGAGATATGAAAGAAACACCAGGCTGTCCAATGCTTTATTTAATTATTCTTTACGCATTGCTCAACGTTAAGCATGTTATTGTCTTTGTCCCCTGACAAGTATATTTGTCATTCACTTGTCCCAGTAAAAACGTTACTTGTCCGGAAAATAAAATAGTGACATTTTACTAGTGTGAGTGCCTGAAGGCATTTGTCCCCCCTTTGACTAATGAAGGTGAGCTGTAATAGATGAATAGGCTACTATTCAATTTCTTCAAATCACAATATGAAATTGAGATATGAGCTACACCATACTGTATCACATTGTATTTCTCAGAAACAAGATAGCAATATGTTACATCCTATGGTATTTCTATGTAACTTAGGCTAGGTTGGATGAGCATTGTATATCAGATCTACTATAACTATTACCACTATGTAGGATCCAGTGGCCTCTAGCAGATTGCACTAAACTGAAAATTTAGTACCGTAAAGCATACGGTAGCTGTCAGGTGAAGGTAGCCTAGCTATTTCCAAGATGTTGTGTACTAGCCTGCCATGTGATGTTGCTTTAGAAATATACATTGTATAGTTATTTTATCTGAGATTTTTTCTATAGTTTTAACGTCTATGTAGAGAATTGTTACAGTACTTACCTGTGTATCCTGCTAACACTATCAATAAAGCACTATTTCACTATGCACTTGCATAGAGTTTTATTGATATTGTTAGCAGGATACACTTTAATCATTAGCCTATTGTCCAGGGAAGACCAGCATAGAAGCCAAAGGGCTTTATAGGCCAACATATTATTTCAATCACAATATTTCCCACCACTGATGTGGTAGAATTTTTTAAAGTAATTTGAATCAAATATGAAGCGTTATCGACAAGGGATGCGTGTTTCAGAGAGACTTAAATTATTCCAGTATCTTTGCCTGTTTCTTCAAGCAGTTCATATTATTACAAAAGCTTTTACTCCTCCCCTTGTTTTCATCTCGTCCTTGTACTGCGCTCTTATTGGCTGTAGGTCATCGCCACTGTCATTACCAGTCACAACACCGTTCATACTACAGGATTTGGACTTCCCGACTGGTCCAGATATGTAACCTGCTAAATATGCGACACCTCTACGACTCGCTGACATGTCGCCGACACTCTTAGCTCGTGTTGTAAGCAATTCAGACTCTACTATCGTCGCTCACAGGAGCGAGCTGTGATTCCACTCCGAGTTGGAGCTTTTGTCTGCGAGCTCATAAAACTAGTCGGCGAGCTTAAAATTGGGATAAAATTGTGTAATGTGACCTTGGCATTAGGATGAAGATGTTTGTCACATTATTAAACATAAACTCAATTTACAACATGTAGAACAAATCATACCATGAAAAAGCCCCTTAACTCTCCTTTTTAGCACAGTGGCCCAGTGAATAGCACTGTGGCCTCCCAGCAAGAAGGTCCCTGGTCCAAACCCCAGTCATCCCCATGTTCTCGTCGTGTCTGCGTGGGTTTCCTCCGAGTGCTCCGGTTTCCCCCTCTATCAAAAAACGTTAAGTTCACTCTCCAGTCAGTGCCATTGACCAGTGATACTGGCTTCAACCAGGAGTTTGTCCCTGGGCATTGCACGGTGGCTGCCCACTGCTCCGTTGAGGGATGGGTTAAATGCAGAGGATGAATTTCGCTACATGTACGAGACAAAAAAAAAAGTACCTTTTATTTGTAAACCTCACTGTGATCCCAGCTAAATTATGTCAGTTCACATTTAGTTTGCAAATTAAAATATTTTAATTAGTTTAGTCGTTCAGCTCGAGGAAGAAAATTCAGAAATGTTATACTGCAAACATGAAGATATGCCAGCAAACAGCAATCATTCAAAATGTTTTTTTTTACAAGGCTAATAAGAAAACATATGCTCAATTAAAAGCTGTCAAATCTTTGCAGCATCCTTCATAATCATTTGGCTCTGTCTGTCTCCTTCAGAGAAGAAAAAACAATGTAATAATTAGTATTACATGTGGTAGCTCATATGGTAAGTCATTTTAAGCCAGTCACCTTGCTACACTTTACACTGGGTGTGGCTCAGTTAGGAGAACTATATTGTTGACATGCATTTGTTGACATATGGTTTTGTGAAATGATAAAGTGCTACATGCAGTCTGTGTTGTCTGAGGCTGATGTCTGCTTTACGTTTTTGGTAGCTTTCAGCCTTTAGAGAGAACATCCAGTTCTACCTGTGTGTGTGTTTGTGTGGTTATTTTTTGGTAGCGTTCAACCTGAAGAGAGAACTTCCATTGTGTCTACCTACTGAATATGTCTTGCTAGTTCATGGGAATGTGCAATGCATGTCTCTTCTGTCTTATCAGAAAATATTGCAGGTGCGGGTGCGTCAGGTCAAAACAAAGCAGCGTTCCGACCAAGTAATAAATATCGACTGATACATTGTGTGCGAGCGGAGAATCTCCGATCCTTGCTCTCTTAAACACACAATGGCACAGTCATTGTCACTGAAGCAGCGGTGCAGATCCTCTCATGCCCTGGCTGTCAATAGATTAATCTGCATTAGCCATACCGAACTATAAAGTTGGTTAGGCCTGCATAAAATGTGTTTATTTTGTAGCATGTACGCAGACGCGCTACTGCATAGCGCCTATTGGCTATGCAATCATGTATTATGCTGGCATAGACTATTCCTAACAGATGAACCAATGGCACAATTAGCCTAAATAGGCATAGTTTAGCAAGGCTACTGCACACTCTACTGTAGCCTCCAGAGACATTAAGTATAAGGACCTTTGGTGGCTCTGCAATAGGCTATTGTCTGTGAAAAATGCATTGAATTTGAAATTGTTTTTTCTATATCGCCATTGCTATACAGGCTTAAGTGCCTGGTGGTTTGGGTGGTTGATAAATGCATATTTTTGCGGGTCGGGTGGTGCGGGTTGGCTCTCATAACGGGTCGGGTGGGTGCGGGTTGTAAAAAAAACACATTTGAAAGTAACTGTCGCAAAACCTTAACTGAATGCTTACCACGGCTGTGTAGAAGTATCTGGTTATTTTTTCAACCCGCACAGAGAACGGTAAGATAGCGAACTGTGACAAAATATTTGGTGAATTTGACAGTGTATTAGCTGGCAATTGCTGACTATACCTTTAAGTAGTGTTAATGGTTATGCTTGACAATGTATTATTATAATATTAATAATAATATTATCAACAACGATCTCTTTCTGTTGCACACTGTTTCCCGTGAACAATATTGCTGTAATTAATAGATTTGCTGTGGAAAATAAAATGTTATATGCTTGGTTAGAACACAAAGCTAAAATGTTTCTATACTATTTGTAAGCTATAGCACATTCATGTACCGTCCTGTAGCAAGGCTTCCACACAAACTAAGGCTATAAATATCTCCAGCTAAAATAGAACGTATATTATGTGTTGAATATATTTTATGTAGAAAGGCAAATTGTGCGAAGCAAGCTCAAAAGTAGCTGTAAACTGAAGTTTCCTGAAAATCTTTTATATGTTTATGGCGCTTGGCAGTATCCATAAAGTATTGCATTAGCTACCGCCATTTGCTGGAGTGTCCAGGCTATCTATGCCGGTATTAACCTGAATGAAGCTGCATGTCTGAATAGAGAAAATCGCTAGCTGTGGCTGCAGGTAATTTACCAGGAACAATGTGTGAAAAGGGCTTATGACACAGGCCCTGGCACTGTCTCACATAGGGATGCAACAATTAGAAATGTTGATGGTACGATTGTAGTCTGAGGAATAATCTAGATTTCCCGATTATTATGCATGAATTTCAGAACACTAGTAATGCCGTTTTGGAAAGCGATCTAATGCCCTTTCTCCTGCTTTACTGCAAATAGCCCACTGCTACTTCATTGAGTACACAACATTTTTCGAGTATAGCTTTGTATTTGTTCCGTCTGCAATCTCCAGATTGCGCCTAGCAATGTTTGTTTGATTATTTTCATTATTGTTTTAATTATTCCAAGATAAAATATCCCAAGGGTATATCTTGTTTGGACTAGAAACCACTGGCTGCTAATTGACCAATTATACCAGCAGCTCCAATGACATCATGTAGCTAGTTTAAGGGAAGATTTTATTAGCATATGGAACTGGCTTTAGTGATGTTCTGCCTCTGTGATTGGAGTATGTCGTTATGTGTGATTGTTTTTGTTAATGCAAAAATGCAGCAATGCTTTTAATTAATTAGCACATTTCTGTGCTGCTTGGTCTTAACATGTCCTCTGGCTTGCCTGTTATCTAGTGTCGACATTATGAATCTTAGAAATGAACCTTAACCTGCATCTATGAATACAAACATGGATGGCCATGGAAGAAGGTGTAAGCTCTGAGTGGTTTTCACTGCTCCCTCCTCGTAGGCCCTCATGCTAAACATAAACCAAAAGATTGTCCAGGTATAAGGCATATAGTTGACGTGTGTAATCAGTAACTAGCTTGGACATCTGCTTGTATTTGAAAAAACATCTTTATTAATAACATACGTTAAAATAACAGCAACTTCTCTCTAGTCTTATGATGTTGACGGTCAAAAACTGTGTACTCATCCTGGCTAATCCCCACACTTGTGCTGAGCTCACCTAAATGCTGTCGTGTCACCCATACACCACCCAGTGGTCAAACAAATAATACACTAGAAACAAGACCATGCATAATGGCTGTAACACACGGTAACACAATCAGGTGTAAAATAAAGGGTAAAACAAAAACAGTTGTTATTAGACATGGGACGATATGAAAAAATCATGTCACCATTGTCCTGGCCAAAATAATTGCTATAGACTATATTATCACAATGATATATTATATTATTATTATGAAACTGTTTAAATGGCACTAAAACATAGTGGAATCACTTTATCTTAAAATTTGTTAAGAAACAATAATTCAATCAATCAATCTTTATTTATATAGCACTTTTCATACAAATTCATGTAACACAAAGTGCTTCACACTACAACGTC
>JAODUE010048798.1:0-18281 GCA_027564755.1 Amblyopsis hoosieri | reverse complement strand
AAGCTTTTTGCAGAGCAAACCACCATCGATATAGCTAACCTATTAGTAACCCTTTCCCGAACTAAAACACTTCGGGACCGAGACACAAACAGTGAACGAGAAATCACACACTCACACACACTAATAGATTGTACATGATTTTAGGTGGCGCATGCGCACTTTCGAAAAGTGTCACTGAATTCGGCAGGACACAGAATTAGGCGTAACACCTGACCAGAAGTAAATAGGCCTATCCTCGACAAAGATGTAATCCATATACTGCACAACATAATCCTATTTTTTAGGCTATGGCATTGTGTGGGATTATGGGACATTAACCTCCGTTTTAATGGTCATATTTAGAAGGTGGCTTTTCATTGATTAAAAGGAAATTCTACCGTAATAGTTCAAAATGACTAGCAGGCAAGACTCGTTGATCATTATTTGGTTATTCTCAGCAAAACATTACCCTTATTGCTGTATTGGACCCGATGAGAATTCTCACGGTCTCAGCTACGATATTACTGTATTCATCCGAGACCTGCTTATATTCTATTTATTGCACAATGAGAATTCTCACGGTCTCAGCTACGATATTACTGTATTCATCCGAGACCTGCTTATATTCTATGTATTGCACAATCAACGTGTGCACACACGTGTGCACTCACTCTCTCCATAATCCTTTATTGGAGTGATATGAAATACCGATGGCAAAAAGTGATCGCCCTCTTGTGGCCAGGTGTGTTCAGAACACACCAATAATCTTTTGGGGAGTAATATGATGGTTTCTACAGTATTTCCACAGACCGCAAACTGCGTATTGAGCAAAACACAGCGTCCATTTATAAAGGGAGAAAATGTGAAGCAAGTCTTCTTGACCGCTTTCACTGTGTACCCAATGTCTTTAGCTGTCTAACATACAATAGAGCTGTCTAACCCCAGAGGGGTTGGGGAGCAACGCACCTCTCTCATTTCCAGGATAGCAGATCCATGGTATAGGTTTAACAATCGAAATACATACTAGTGTGTGGTTGTGTGTGTGTGTGTGTGTGTGTGTGTGTGTGTGTGTGTGTGTGCGTGCATGTGTCTATGCATGAGTGTGTCTGTGCTTGAGTGCATGTGTACTGTATACATAAACACACAGGCAGGTGTAGAAAATGCATTGTCTCTCTTGCCAGCAACCAAATTGTATGGGTACGGTTAATGGTTTGATTCAGCTGTTGAATAAATTTACTGTACATAAAATATCACAGAATCCCCACCAACCTGAGGGTGTAGGTTGCATGTCCAGTAGACCTATAGTAATATCAAAATGTATGATAATTATAGCAACTAGCAACTCTAACAACTGTAGTGATACAGACTGTCCACCATGGTACTGTAGATAGTTTGATATGTACATCAAATTAAATGGTCTATTTGTGTTTATGTTTAATATGCTGTATTTTGGAAAGTTTAATAAACAGGTTTTTTCTCAAAGGTCCAGAGCTGCACCTAATTTTAAAACTAAATAATGAAAATGCAGTCATGACTGAAATAACAAGATCACAGGTACAAGCGTCTGAAATGGGTTTTCTCAGGAGGGTGGCTGACGCCTCCCTTAGAGATAGAGTGAGAAGCTCAACTATCCGTGAGGAACTCGGAGTAGAGCCGCTGCTCCTTTGAGTCGAAAGGAGCCAGTTGAGGTGGTACGGGCATCTGGTAAGGATGCCCCCTGGGCGCCTTCCTTGGGAGGTGTTCCAGGCACGTCCGGCTGGGAGGAGACCTCGGGGAAGACCCAGGACCAGGTGGAGAGATTATATCTCCACACTGGCCTGGGAACGTCTCTGGATCTCCCAGTCAGAGTTTGCTAATGTGGCTCGGGAAAGAGAAGTTTGGGGTCCCTTGCTGGAGCTGCTGCCCCCGCGACCCGACTACGGATAAGCAGGAGAAGATGGATGGATGGATGAAAATGCTATACAGAATGAAAATGCTATACAGCTATAGACTGGATCAGGCTTGACACTACAATGCATACTGATAGGAAATAATTATTAGCCAACAAAAGTATGCGTTGTCTGGTTTATTTCGTGGCTGACTGTGTTTTGTGAAAGACCACGGTTCCAATAAGAATATATATATATATATTCAGTCTGTGTAATCAGAACATTACATAGAGTTCATTAAAATATTTTGGCAATTTTGGGCCAACAATTAAAATGGCTCATCATATAACACGATACATGTTTGTTTAGTAAACACTTTCCCCATAAATCAGGGATTAATTCACGGACAGCAGTCATTTGTTCTGAAAAGATAAAAAAAAAAGCTGCTGTGTAATTTGTTAGACAATGGATGGAGATGATAACATTTCTTATAAGATGGCTACGTTGCCTTGAAGTGGAAATGTTCTTTTGGCTGATCTGGAAAACAGAAAACTAAACTAAATTAGTTCCACGGTCAACATTTAGGTGTTTGTGTTTTCATCCACTCCAACAAGCACTTAGGGAGGAGAGAGGCACATTACAACCCAACACCAAGGATTGAGCATTCAGCCCGTATCGTGCATTCTCATTACTGGACCAGTTTGGCATGGTGTGTGCTCCAGAAAGTCGTTTGGAAACCTTCCCTGCACCCTCACACTAAAGTAAGGAGTTTGTTTACCTCTTTTGCTATATCTCCAGCTTTGTGTGTGTGCGTGCGCACGTGTGTGTATGTGCATGTGCGTGTGAATGTATTTTACTGTGATACCCTTTGGCATGGGCAGTTGATGCACTAGGCTAGACCTTTTTATCAACTGTTCTCTATTACCAAAATTGTCATTTTGGGTATGGATTTTATAATCACAATGTTTATTTTCTGTTGAATAATAGGTCAGTTTGTTCTAGGAAAATATCCTGCCGTATTTCTGTTTGATTGGCTTAAACGGAAAAAGAAAAAAGAAAATGTTTTGTTTATTCCCTGATAGGTTTACATGTTATTGGATTAATGACTTGGCTTGAATGACAGTCATTTAGATACGTATACAGTACTTTGGCCTGAAATCCACATCAAGTGCAGGTGTAGTGGTATTCAGTGGCACGCTCCGCAGCTTTTTGTTTTGGACCCAGCTATGCTGAAATTGCATTGCAGATTAGATATCCACATTAGCTATAACAGTTCCCATTAGCCACGTTTATTATGCATGCAGAGGCTAACAAAGTGGCCTGAGTGTTAGCAAGCATGTTTACCAGAGTATGCGGTAGCAAGGTAATAGATTTGGAGATGACTGTGAAGGGAAATGCTTTCAGCTCTCTGAGTCTGTCATAGTACCCCTCGTGAATTTTTTCTCTTTAGTTTAGTTTTTTGTGTATATATATTTACTGTTTATAGTATATATACAGTATACAGTGAGTGGGGAAAAGTATTTGATCCCCTGCTGATTTTGTATTTTTGCCTACTGACAAAGAAATTATCAGTCTATAATTCTAATGGTAGGCTTATTTGAACAAACAAATCCAGAAAATCCAGTATGAACCAGCCTGGACCAGCACTACCCCAGCACTAACCAGTATGAACCAGCCTGGACCAGCACTACCCCAGCACTAACCAGTATGAACCAGCCTGGAATTCATGCTAGTTTATGCTGGATTTTTGTTTCTTTTTCCTAAAATCTTAAAGAAGTATACACGCATAACAATAGCATCCATGTGAGCAGTTGAGAGGTATGTTTTCATTAGGCTACTGTAGCTGTTGAGAAAGAGTGTGTGACTATAAATGCATTTTAAAACCATGTGACAGTGCTATGTAAAATTAATCCTTATAAACCCATTTGACTACGTTATTACAGTCTATGTAATCCAATAAAAGTTGCATACAGGCAGCCTGCAGGTTTTCAATTTCTGAGCAGAATGAAGGTTGTGAGTAGCTGGCGGTGATTCACGGCGCCTCATTTAATCCATTAGACTAGAGTCACAACATACAGTGCTTTAAACTTCAATCTGCATTAGCAAACAGAACAGTTTGCTGAGCTGAGCAGTGGTTCATTTGGGATTGAGAGATGCAGGTTCCACAATGTACCTTTGTAATGATAATGCGTGCAAAAGCTTACAGTACCAATAAATAAATATTGTACTTTATTAAAAACATTGTCGTATTTATTGCGACACACAATAATGTTTAACTTTATTAGAATGCTGCTTCAAGGCGAGACATTGTATGCACACGGTAACAGTGATATTGTGTTTGTATGTGTATGTATGTATATGTGTGTGTGTGTGTGTGAGTGTGTGTGTGTGTATGTATGTATGTATGTGTGTGTGTATGTGTGTGTATGTGTGTGTGTGTGTATGTATGTGTGTGTGTGTGTGTGTGTGTGTGTGTATATATGTGTGTGTGTGTGTGTGTGTGTGTGTATGTGTGTGTGTATGTGTGTGTATGTATGTATGTGTGTGTGTGTGTGTGTGTGTATGTATGTGTATGTATGTGTGTGTATGTATGTATGTATGTGTATGTATGTACTGTATGCATGTGTGTGTATGTATCTTTTTTGTGTGTTTTGTGTGTGAAACATGCTAGATGTATGTGGTGCTGTCTATAGACTGGGCTCCCTGTGTGTCTGTGTTGTGGTGCTGTCTATAGACTGGGCTCCCTGCCCTCCCCACACACACTACAACACATTAGACCTGTAATGAACAGTGTGAGCCCATTGCAGTCTGCTGGGTGTAGGAACATACAGTCAAATATCTTATTCCCACTAATTTCTTGTCTCTGCCTGCAACTGTTCTGTCCAATAAAGAAGATAAAGCCTATCAAAAAAGCTACTGAATGTTTAATAACTTGTGATGTCAGTGATGTCACAGGGACATCACTGTAGTTTGATAGGATGTAATTTTATCATAGGCTATTTTTAACAAGAAGTAAAGCTATAAAATCTAACAATAGGCTAGTTATTTTTGGTCATGGTCGGCTATAATCTTTTAGTTTTATAGGCCTACTGTCATTTGTGTTATACACTTTTTTGTCATCTCACTGAGTATTCTCTCAGTATAAAATAATTACGGGGTGGGGCTTAGTGCAGTCTACTTTTTAGACTTGCTTTTATGAGAGAGATTTGCTTGCTCCAATTTATACTTTTCATAAGGAACTTTCCACAGGCTGAACACAGCATGAACATATTCTACTATTAAGCAGGTAAGCTTTTTTTAAATTTCTTGGCAGTCGCCATATTGCAGTGTAGTATCTGAGCTCCATTGATAATGTAGTTGTCTTGCAGGCACTTAACTCAGAGTAAACATACTCAGAGTTGACTAAACTAATTCATATCAGCTGTTCTGAAACTGAAAACTCTGAGTTTTCCATCTCAAAGTTCAGAGTTAGTTTCAGAGTTGGTTAAACCTGCCTGCTGAAATAGGGCCCAGGTTACATCAGGCTATCAATCAGAGGCTGCACGTCTCACAGAAAGTATTTGATAGTATTTATGAACTACAAAATACAAAACACTGAAGTATTTTCATACAAAATATAAAGATATTTTCAACAACTCTATCAAATACAAATGACAAAATACTATTTTGTATTTCAAATAAGTATTTAAAATAATGTATCATAAATACTGCCCACTTGCTTTTGACATGCCTGTTATGTCGACGAAACAGTCAACAACTCATTTTGTTCTGCTCTGGACATAAAGTATTTCTATGCACCATTGTCAAACACTATTTAGCCTACAATGTATGTACAGCAATTTTCTGAAAGTAGGCTATGTCTGTTTAGTAGAAAAGGCAGGAAGTTTAACTATACGTATGTTCACACCCAGCAAGACAATTGAACAAATACGAAAGATTATTCCTTTTGTATCTTATTAATTAATGCATGATTGATGAAACGTAAAGAGAGCCACCAGCACTGTGCACTCCAAGACAGTAGGTGGCAGAGGTGCTCTGTCAAGTTAGTAGACAAAGACGAAGAACTCTGTGGACTAGAGGAACTGTCACCTCCACACACCAGCTGTTGTAAGATAAGAATGCAATTTATTTAATGTCATAATATGACATATGTTGGAAACCTACTAAAATAATAGACATGTTATCGACAGTAGTGGAATGCCACATTTTTCTTTCTGCCAGGTTACCGTATACCGTATCCTCGATCTCAGATAGCAATTCTACCTGCCTTCGTTAATATATAAGTCTATATTCTTATTATAACTGTTGAATAAACTCGATCGTGTTAAAGTAGGTTGAAATTCCTCAGATTCTATATGGGCACTGCACCAAGATCTAGACTGCGAAACAGATTTATCACGTAAACAAGCATTTATGACTCTATTATTGTGTATGACATATACAATACATGTTAGACATGTATGTTCTTCGCATACCGCTGACAGTTAAATGTTAGGTAATTTTTAGTAAAATAGGACAGGTGTCCTGCCCAAAAGTGACTTGCTGATAAAAAGTGATCACGGTATGAAAAAATGCCTTTTATAGTTATATTCCCACATTTCTAACTGGTAAAAATTTACGGATTAATTATAATTTAGAGCACAGAGGAGATGAAATACTATAAATTAAGGATCATTTAAAAATATATTCATTTTTTAGCGGCCTATAAACCATCGTGTTAGTTGGACTAGAGTATATTTTCTAAATATATTGTCTATATTTAATGTATTATGTGTAAATTGTGTGTTTGTTTGGTATGTCAAATATCCTTGTTTAACATAGATATTTCGAAAATATAGGATACTGTTAGTCTATAACATGATGCTTTATATAGGCCGCCTAGATTATCCTTAATTTATAGTATTTTTTGTGCCCTATATTATAATTAATCCATTCATTTTAACCAGCTAAAAGTTTGGTAATATATAAACATAAAATGCACTTTTACATACCGTGATCACTTTTTATCAGCAAGTCACTTTTGGGCACGACAGCTGTCGCGTTATTATAATCCAATCCACTTAATTTATTTATAATAATAAATCTCTGCATTTCATGTTTTTTGTATTTTCAGGGGGAAACAGAGATGCCTGGAGAAAATGTCTCACAAAGATGATGAAGGGGGAAAACGGTAAATAAAAACAAGTAGCGGTAGTGAGTAGTAGGATTATTGGGGAAAAGCTTTTGTAAATTTGCCTTTTCTACGCGTTTGGCTTTTTCTTTCAGCCTCCACCACACAGAACTGTTCAATGCCGTCCCACGAACATGCCTGCCTATTGTGTACCATTCTGACTACAACATCACCTTCATGGGCCTTGAAAAGCTCCACCCGTTCGATGCGGGAAAGTGGGGGAAAGTAATTCGCTTTTTGAAAGGTATGGGAACCGCTGCAATGAGATTATAGCCTAGAGATATATAAAGCAATACAAACATAGCGACGCTGATTGTTTTAAAGGTTGCTCCAGTAATTTCACAATGAACCCGAGGTCAACGCCCATTTGGACGACTGTAAACAATCTCTGATGAAGTGTGTTTAGACCATGTTCACCATGTGCATTGTGGGTCTGTGTACACCAGGCTAGAGAAACATCCGTGTTGAAGCTCAGTTCTTGTTAATGAGTATGTTCTCAGCCATTAAACGTGAAGTACTGAGAGGAGTGTGATTTATTATGGGGCCCATGAGGTGTTTAGGCAGGCTGGAGAGACGTCCATTCAAGGTTACTGTGGTAGATTCAACCTAGCCTACCTTTTGAGAAAATACAACAGCTCAAGCCTGATGTCACCTGAATATAAACTACATTGGTTTGTCAGCTTTTACAAGGTTAAAATGCCCAAAATATAAATGTACAGTATAATGTCAATAGCTACCAGAGTGTCTAGTGAGGTTTTATACCACCTTTGCGTGCAAGTCGAAAGTTACTACTTTCCACTCAGAAGTTGGATGGTATATCATGTTCAAGTGCTTTGTTGTCAGAGCGAAATGAAATGAGATGTTCATTCTCTGTAATCCATAATGCACGTGTTATCATTTATGCTTCATTTATTTCCCCTGTACTGTTATGTTTCAGATCAGCATTTGGTACCTAAAACAAACAATAAAAACCTCTGGCTACTTAAAAACCAACCTTATTGTGTCAGACAAAGCTGTAACAGATACAATATAATTTAAACACTCTCCTACTCATCATCTGCACTGTTGCAATGTCTAGAAGATCATGGATCAGAATGATTTTCTTTTCTCTGCCAGGTTGAAACGGATGATGGACGATATGTCACCCCATTTGGGAACTCTGCTATCAAAGTTATTTCACTCAAAATTATGACTTGGGGGAGGTCATTTGTATACAACTTCTGAGTCGCAAACTCATATTTCCAATAACTCCAACACGACGTGAAGGCATCATTAATTGAATGTGAGGCGGGGCAACCATATGTTGTAGAAATCTGATTGGACAGGACTGCCATTGGTGTGTGACGAACTGTGTCCCTGGTGTCTTCCCTCTCAGAGGAGCAGTTTGTTACCGATGGCAACATCGTGGAAGCCCGGGAAGCTAGTGAAGAAGACCTTCTGGTGGTGCACACGAAACGCTACCTCAGTAGATTGAAGGTACCGCCGTGAGTCTCTGCAGTGGAGAGTCCAATCTCTCCACTCTGCACAAATGTTTAAATCCTTTTTTCCGATGCTAAACTGTGTTCGACCTTCATGTGATGTGTTAGTTAAGTCAGTTTGTCACCGAATACGGGATAGGGCCTCCTACAGGTCAGATTTATAATGGAGGTAGTCAAGACCTGTATACCTGCAAGCACAGTGTGGCAGCCAGCTACACATACATGTAGAATATAAAAACATTTCAAACCGTCCCGTTCTTTTAACGCGCTGCTTTTTGGTTTCCTTTCCACTTTCCTTCTGCTCTCGCTGTCGTTTTCCTCCTGTGAATGTCTTACGATGCAAGGAGCGCTGCCTGAGACAGAGCCAAGTGTACAATTGAAATGCAGTGGATTATTCCCTAGGAGACTGGAGTCTCCTCCCAATCAATCAAGCTGCCGTATATATTGAGCAGATAGCCACTCGCAGTGGCCCTTGAAGGAACATGACTCATCTGTTTGCCATTTATCACACATTGGAGCCACATGTAATTTACAATGCTCTTGGTAGAAGCCAACGCTGGCAGCGTAGATGCTGAACTACGGACAGGCCCTGCAGAGGGATGTCCACAGCTAATGTCACGATGTATGCTAGATCTGAAATCAATACACTGCCTGTATATAAATATATAGTAGCAACGTAAGTAAGTAGCAACGTTGGCCTTCAATTAATTATTTTCTCCAGAGCCAAATGCCTGATATGTGCTACTCTGTGTGTCCTTGTCCTGTGCCAAGGGCACACAGGCAGTTTAACGTGGTAATGTTGTCATGTCCCTCTAGTGGTCGATGGTGGTGGCAGGCATTACAGAGATCCCACCCTTAATGTTCCTGCCCAACTCCCTGGTGCAGCGAAGAGTTTTGAGGCCTTTGCGGACACAGACTGGGGGCACAGTAATGGTAGGAAGTTGTCTTATGGGTCCTTTATTATTATAGTTTTTTTTTGTTTTTTTTTAAAGGTTGAGTCAGCGATTTGTAACGCTAATACACATTTAGTCAAATTCAGCGAATATCTTCTCGCGGCCCGGTGTGTTTACACAGCCCTGGCTCTGTAAACACAAAGTGATACATGGACTGCATTTATCTAGTGCTTTTCTAACCTTCCGGCCACTCAAAGCGATGTACAGGATTGCCTTACCTTCACCTATTCACACACACTGGATAGCACTGTGGCCTCACAGCAAGAAGGTCCCGGGTTCGAACCCCGGTTGTCCCGGCCTTTCTGTGTGGAGTTTGCATGTTCACCCGTGTCTGCGTGGGTTTCCCCCACTATAAAAAACATGTCAAGTTCACTCTCCAGCTAGTTCCATGTGACCAGTAACACTGGATCCAATCAGGAGTTGGTCCCCGGGCGCTGCACAGTGGCTGCCCACTGCTCCCTTGAGGGATGGGTTAAATGCAGAGGATGAATTTTGCAGCGTGGGGGGGTGTTAGATTTACAGATTTGGTCATCTGCAAATGTTGAACAATAAACTTTTATTTACGGTTTGTGTACTGGCGATCAACATCAGTTCCTTGCATATTTCGCTGATACTACGTAGCTGGCCATATCCTCATAAGGGCGTTACCAAACAAACTGTGTGCAGTAATCTACGCAACATATGCACGTTTCTCTCATTCGCCTGTTTCCCCGCCCCTCTCCCTTTTTTAGCCAATACAGACCAGGAAGCTAACAGTCCACTTTGAAAGGCTTACTACTTCTCCGTGTCACATCGACATTGCTAATTCCAAAAACAACTAGAAATACTTGGTTTTCATGGAATGTGTCCTTTAAAGGCAGGGTCAGTCATTTCTAAATTCGAGCTCAAATCAAAAACATTTTCCTCGGCAGCGCCGCCCCACACATCGAAATGCATTGTGAAGCAAAGCGTAGTGCTACGACTTTGTTGACGTGAGCGGTGTTCGCCACATTGTTTATGTTACTATTTACAGAGCCAGGGCTGGGTAGAAGTATCATATTATTTTTCGACACACACAGAGAATGGTAAAGTAGCGAAATGCGTGAATTTGACAAAATGCGTGAATTTGACAAAATGCGTATTAGGTTACAATTAGCTTGCAATAGCTGACTTTACCTTGAAACTAGAATATTATTTTTAGCAATAAACTAGAATATTCTCTGCATTTAATTACATTGTTTACTTTTTGACATTAGACCCTTCTACAGATTTGTGTTTTCTGCCCCACTGACGTTGGTATAGTCCAGGCCTATGGAATTAACAGCCCGCGGGCCAAATGTGGCCCATGAAGGGTTTGCTCCCTTGACCACTATACATTAGCTCAAATTAGTTATTATGAACTGTTCTACAGCCAATATATCATGACATAGCCTGTTTTTAAATGTAATGTAGTAGTCCAGGCATAATAATCAACGTGATGAAATTAGTGACGTGTGTGCACATAGCTCCTGTAGTTCATGTTAGTGAGGATAATGGTTGGGTATGGTACCGGTACTAGTCACATTTGAACCCATACTGGTAGGAATACCAGGAATTTGTTTCCAACAGTCTACCCAATGTTTTTGTCTATATTTTGTCTAACAAATGTAATTTCTATTGTAGAACATAGCATTGCAAACTTGACGCATGTGGGCGTGGCTGCTATTTTGTTGTGCCCGTATGCCAGAGAGACGTGGAATTAACGGCATCCTATAATTCTATTGAAAACCTTCGCCATTGACTTGACACATTGAACATCAACCAAGCTGCAGGGTGGATGGTGGATGCTCTTGTTGTCTCACTCTCGTAGACACTCATGTAAATAATTGCCGAAAATATGTGGCCCGCCTACAGTTTTTCTTAGTAAAATCTGGCCCACTTATTGTTTTTTGAATATCCCTGGTATAGTCTGTGACGTGGGCTTTAGCAGTGCCAACAGCAAACATCTCTTGGATTCTCTGAACTAAAAGATAAATGAAGACATACCATCATCTCGTCCTTGTAATGGGAGTCATTACATAACACCACTGGTGTCTTTCTCCAGTGTTTACATATTGCTGAGCACATCAATGGTCTGAATTGCCTCGTCTGCATTTCCTTTATTGAATCTGGTTGATTGGTCATTAGGAAGAGCCAGAGGCCACCTGGGTGGTGAGAAAGCCAAACAGTTCACAGGAAAGAGGGGATACTGTATGATGGATTTAATGAGAGAACAGCCCTTCTATAGGGAACAGGTGACCTTGGATCTATTTCCAGATGAAAACATTATTTAAGACGAGTAAACTGGCTTGTGTGTGTGTGTGTGTGTGTGTGTGTGTGTGTGTGTGTGTGTGTGTGTGTGTGTGTGTGTGCGCGCGTGTGTGTGTGTGTGCATGTGTGTGTGTGTGTGCATGTGTGCTCATGCATGCATTTGTGTTCATTTTATAGCATGTAATGCCATATACATAAATGACAGTATACCTTTCCTAATACCAATAAAGAAAAGTACAATAATGTTAACAGTGTTACACGTCTTGCCTTAATAGTACTTACACCAGCATATCCATTTTGGGTGAATAAATAAACAAATTATTAAGCCTGGCTGTAGCCATGTCTATTGTTTAATGTATTTTTCAGCACTTGAAGATAAAGTCAGCTATTGCAAGTTAATTGTAATCTAATACACATTTAGTCAAATTCACCAAATATCTCCTCACATTTCGCTATCTTCCCTGCGTGTGTTGAAAAAATAATCTGATACTTCTGCACAGCCCAGGCTCCCTAAATAGAAGCATAAACAAAGTGGTGAACACTGCTTACAGCAACCAAGCTATAGTACACTTTGCTTCTCAGTGCGTTCTGATGTGAGGGGCGGCTAACTATAAGTGATTCATTTATACAAGTTGACACAACAAGCACAAGTTTGTTGTGTCATTGACATGACAATCCAATTACTATCAGGATGCTGTGAAAAGAGGAATCTTAACAGAAGATCCCATATCACTTTGTGTAAATAGGTTTTTCAATAGCTGGGTTTACATGGCCACTTTGTTATTTTAAGCAAATATATTTATTACACAACGTTATGCTTATGAACCTGTTTGTGCATAGGACAAAAGTTATATACCTGTAATGGTCACTATTTTAGTATAAATTTAAATGATCCATGTCTGATAAATGGCCAGTGCTTTTTCACCATATAGGACTATTGTGTAGGCTAGTCAGGCATAATAGTCGCCAGTCGTCCACAGATGTTGTTATTATTATAATGGCAAGTAAAATATTACTGAGTAGCCTGAAAATCCATGTTGACAAATTGCTGCCAATGTTGGACAGTGCACTAATAAAAGGAGCGTGAAGTGCGTTAAAGAGGACACTACTTTAAAACGAGATTGACTCAAGATAAGCGCATCATCAATTAAAGACACACCTTTAAGCGGGAAGCAAGGTTGTAATGGAAATGCTACGTCTGATCACAAGCTGCTACTCCATGCTCTCTGCTCCACTGCGGGGCAGGCAGGGCTCACTCCACTATCGTCAATCATCATACGATATAGTTTTATCGCACAGAATTACCTGGAAACACATTCACCCAGACCCACTCACAATGTCAGCACCATTTTACACCACTATACCTTGTGGTAAATTATGGAATTGTATACAGTACCTACAGTAAGTACACCACATAGGGAAACACCCTGCCAAAAACAGAAGGATTTCAACTAAATGAATGATATGCTATACATCTTACACAGTGTGCTGTAATACTGCGAAAGACTTCCTTACCTTGCACAGTAACGGATGTCTGTTGAGGGGCGCTTCTCTAGAGGAAACATGGATCCCACGCCTAATCGATCTGGCTAGCATGGCGCTAGTGTGAATCTATAGTTCAGCTAATGGGCTGTAACAGTGGTAGCATCCAGGCAACATGCACAACATGGCATCTCCGTCTGACAGTGATCTTGCTGACATGCATATGAGGGTATATTAGGACAGAGATCTGTGCCTGTGCTGTTGTTTCTTTACCACCAGGCCTCTCTTTAGACAGCACATATAAACCTCTATATACTGTAGAAACATAACACTCTATGCAGTAGATTATAAACAACATAATGTATCATGACTGCACAGCAGTATTAATGTGTATGGGGTGACCCATAGTATGTTATACCATGGTTCTGTGAACATACTGTATGCCTCTGGCTGTGAAGAGGAGGGGAAGGGGGGGTGGGGGTGGTTCAGACAGTGATGAATGTCTGGCCAGTGAGCTCAGTGTGACCTAGAACACTTGTTTATCCTTGGTATGCTGGCTAATTACTGGTCCCCAACACAAACCACTCACTACAACTTTCATGAATAAGTGTGGTTGTTTATGGAGTGTGGTTCTGGCTAACAATAGCATACATCATAGATGGCTAGATTAAGTCATTTGGAACATTAGCACATAACAATACAATATATATGGCTACTGTAGATTAAAATATCACATTACCTCAGATGAAGCAACATATATATATACGTATATATACATTTAAAATATGCATATATAGAATCCCATTTATTTAACTCTGCCAGTAGTGTTACATCAATTCTGCCTGTTTCAAAACAACAAGCAGTGGGTAAGAGTACTGTACCTGGCACAACACAGTTAGCTCATGTGTGGCTACAGTGTTAGCACAACCTGCTAATCTTCTGCTAACTCAAACCATTGGATTAATTTCTTAGGTCCGTAGGCAATATAATCACTTGTAAATGCCAACGTAGTGCTCCTCCTGTGCTTTGGTAGAGACAACTTGTGCATTGACCTTTAGCTAAATAGCAAACTGATCAGACTTCAGTTAATAATTCTGAATGCTCTAGCAATAGTGTGAGGGTTTTTGTTTGAGTTCCTCTGAAGCACCAGTTTGGTTCGAACCAGCCGTGAGCTAAATTGATCACCATGCATGAGTCAGTGCTAGCCAGAGGCTAACGCTGACTAACAGTGAACATATGTGAGAAAAGCTTGCCAAACGTCATAACACTTCTAATGGTCTAATGGTGTATGACACCATTAGAACAAAATGTATGACACCATTAGAACCAAATAATGGTACCAAATGGGTCTACCGGTCCAGGCTAATGGGCCCAAGGGCACAGGGCGCCCCGAAGCAAAGAAATTCTGATGTCGCTTTTACTTGCTAAATTCGAGCTGAAATCAAAACAAACTCCCTCAGAAGCTCCGCCCCACAGCAAAAATGCCAAAGGCTTTGTTGATGTGAGCGGTGTTTGCCACTTTATGTTCCTCCTTACAGAGTCAGTGCTGTGTAGAAGTACCAGCTTCTTTTTTCAACACGCACAGAGAGTGATAAGCTAGCAGACTGCGAGGAGAATTTTGGTGAATTTGTCAAAAAGTGTTTTAGCTTACAATTAGTTTACAATAACTGACTATACCTTTAAATGAGTGTTTATGCCTTCAGTTTATCTATAGGACTTTAGAGAGGTTTAGTAAACTGCTGCGTTCAAAATGTGCCCTTCGAATCTGTGGTGAGAAATATAAAAAGCAAGCGCAAAGCAACAACATTAGATGCTCTGGGGCCTTTCAGAGGTGGTCAAGCCAAGGTGGCAATTCTGTAAAATCGTTCATGAAGAACCCGTTATGTTGTTATTCACCCGTGATCTGTCTGAATAAGCCCCCTCAATCATCTAACATGGGTAGACCATAAGAACTGCATAGCCTTGAAATAGTAGATGTTTAACAGGGCAGGATATATTTCAGGTGCTGCTGCCTACAATCTTCGTTGTGTTTTATGTGTTAGCCCTTAACTCTGGTACAAGTGAGATTCCTTATACGAACATAAGAAACAACTTTGAGTAGTTTATAGAGACCCGCCTCTTGCATAAACCAAGGTCTGTCCTTTATTGCAGATATGATATTGATCAAATATGAATCTGAAAGAGTAGCTTGTATGGCGTGCATGTACACGTCCGTGCCAGGAGGGATTTGGAGCCCTTCACAAGTCTGTGACCCCCCCCCCCCTCCCCCATTATCTTATAACCCACATATGATGATACTTACTGCATTTAAAAACATAAATATTGTAGTGTTATAGCAAGACCGTACTGAACATCTGGGAAGAAACCTGCCATTCCACACTCCAACTTTAGAGACTTGGCACCATCTAGTGGCAGTTCACCATAGATCACTGTGGATATTTGAATTTGGACATTTGAATATTGTACATATGAATAATATACCTGATTTGTTTGTTTCTGCAGATTTGTGATTGTGCTGGGATGTCTGATACTGGCCATACTGACCACATTCAAAGAACATGAGAAGGTGTCAGCCCACTGGCTGGTCATACTGGTGAGGGACTGGGATTCTGTTGCTCTTTCTGGAAGGATTTCTTTACATACCCGCTTTCCAAGGGCTCTCTGTTTGATTGATGGCGTTTCATTCTTCAGGAAACCTTCACCATTCTCCTCTTTGGGACAGAGTTTGCTCTGAGGGTCTGGGCGGCGGGCTGCTGCTGTCGTTACAAAGGCTGGAGAGGGAGGCTCAAATTTGCCCGAAAACCCCTCTGTATTTTAGGTAAGAAATGCTGTTGGTTTACCAGCATGTAAGTGGCTCCATTCCATATAGCCTAAAATCAGTGGGCTGATAGAGCAAGGCCCTAATACTACGGGCCAGAGGTTACAATACCCCTGTGCTCTAGTTCTTCTCATGCACAATCCTAACTATAATAAATATAACTGTGATTATACATATTGTTGTTGTACTAGCATCTTACTACCAGCTTTAAGACCTTTGCTGTAATATAGAGGGGATCAATAAAGCACATTATGATTATTATAATCGTGATAAGTGTGTGTGCAGTCATGGCATTATGAGGTTCTATGGATGAAAGCTTCCCCCATTTGGTCCTGGCAGGTGTTATGTTACCTCCAGATCTCATTATGTGCACATTAACATGCCATCAGCCCCTGTTAATGCAATAACACAGAGCTGACAAGACTCAATAGGATATCATCAAAAGATCAACTGGACTGGAAAGACACCTTACCTGGATATCCACTAATGGTGTTTTTCTGTACGATTGCCATCAGACATATTCGTGCTGATCGCCTCAGTGCCGGTGGTGGTGGTCCGTAACCAGGGTAACGTGCTGGCCACGTCGCTGCGCAGCCTGCGCTTCCTGCAGATCCTGCGGATGCTGCGTATGGACAGACGTGGAGGAACATGGAAGCTGCTGGGGTCTGCCATATACGCCCACAGCAAGGTAGGTAACATCCAGCCTGACCAGGTAGTCAACATCCAGCCTGACCATGTAACATCCAGCCTGACCATGTAACATCCAGCCTGACAATGTAGTCAACATCCAGCCTGACAATGTAGTCAACATCCAGCCTGACCATGTAACATCCAGCCTGACAATGTAACATCCAGCCTGACAATGTAGTCAACATCCAGCCTGACAATGTAGTCAAATTCCAGCCTGACCATGTAACATCCAGTCTGACCAGGTAGTCAACATCCAGCCTGACAATGTAGTCAACATCCAGCCTGACCAGGTAGTCAACATCCAGCCTGAAAATGTAGTCAACATCCAGCCTGACCATGTAGTCAACATCCAGCCTGACCAGGTAGTCTAGAGCTTTAATCGGGCCTGAAAAGTTTAACCCGATATGGAGCCCGACACAAATGTCCAAGTCCGATCCGAACCCGCATGTTTAGGGCTTCTTGAAGCCCAAACCCAATTACAGCTCAACATTTTATTAGAACTATACCAGGCCTGTGTCCATATGCTGCGCATCGCCGTGCATTTCAGATTGCGCAAAGATCTCGGCTCTAGTGCTGACTTATATAGTGCTAAACCTAATTTTATTATTCAATAACGTAATGGTATATTGATCAGCTTTCTGATACTGATTAAAAGAAAAGAGAAATGTTGTTTTCGCTACGATGTTGAGTGAGAAGCTAAGGGAGTAACATGCTAGTTGTCATAGAAATGATAAACAAAGCACAAAATGCTGCCGATCTAAAGCTCTAAGGAAGGGGGAGAACATTTTCCAAGGACCCCCTCATAATTGTATCACTTAAAAGCATGGTCATTCTTGTTAACTTTGAGCTCAAATTAAAACCGTACTGCTCCGTGGTCCTCCACGGGCCGCATCACACGTAGAAATGCATTGTGAAGCAAAGCTTGTGCTACGACTTTGTTGATAGGAGAGGTGTTCACAACTTTGTTTATGTTACTATTTACGGCGCCAGGGCTGTGTAGAAGTATCAGATTATTACGGAGGACCGCGGAGCGATACTGTTTGATTTGAGCTTGAAGTCAGCAAGAATGAATGACCCTGCCATAAATCATATGCTCAGAGATATTATATAAGACTATAAGGACTTTGATATGCTTCCTACAATATACAGTATTCTTAGATGCCATTGGAACTATTTGAAAATAATATTTTCTCAATTTAGCTAGTTTGATCTTATCTTCACTTGATGATTTTGTCTGACATAGGTATTTCTCCTTGCTTGCTCATTGCAGTCACTTCACTAATAGTTAATATATCAAGCTAGCTAGCAGCTAAATGGTTCGTTTGACCTGCATGAAGTGATTGATTCATGACAAATTGACGTGATGTGTCACAATCAAATTAGAGGTTTTATTGGCCAAACACTAAAGTGGGTGGGGGTAATGGACACAATATTTTTGTTTTATTGGCGTAAATTGTCGCCTTAGATCACAAGAGACACGTTGCTAGAAACGTCCATCCATCCATCCATCCATCCATCTTCTCCCGCTTATCCGGAGTCAGGTCGCGGGGGCAGCAGCTCCAGCAAGGGACCCCA